>NDGM011180987.1:0-13111 GCA_002564305.1 Octomys mimax | reverse complement strand
ATTGTTTTTATATTTTTTCTTTAAAATAACTGATGTCAAAATAAATAAATATGAAAAAAAATTTAAAAAAACATAAAAATAGACTGAAATGCACCAATACCATTGGATTACATTTGTGCATCAATAAATAATCTGCTGGCAGTTTTTACACCATTTTCATTAGAAATGTTTATTACCTTATATTATTTTAACAATACAATATTACAAGTATTATTCAAATATTTTCATGTGTAGAGGGATATGTGACTGTTAATCTTGATATATCAATCTCATTGGATTAAGAAATGCCTATCAGATTAGCAGAGCAGGCTGTGGGTGTCTGGATGGGTCGTGTAGGCTTGTGCTTAACTTAGTCTTCTAGGGAAACATTGCCTTCCTCTGCTCCAGGACCACGGTAAACTAAGCAGTTTAACTCCACCAGACTCTACTGCATTGGTTTTTATGCCTTGGAATCAGGCAACCATGGAGTTCATTTCTCCAAACTGTGGGCCAAATTAAACCTCTCCTTAAAGTTGTACTGTCTTTTAGCCTCAAAAGAGCTAAAGTGGAGAAGTACTCTTCTCTCAGGAAGTAATGCCTCCTTTGAAAGGAGGGCGTCATGCACCAGGTTCTGGATAGAAAAGAACAATGTGAGCACAGTGGCGGGAGAAAGAAGGCAGTGAGAAGACAGTGAAAAAGAGACCACACGTAGCACAATGTTTAGACTATGTTAGCATCAAAATACATGCTGTTTCCATGAACAAAACATTGAAGGTCTCCTCTCTTGGTGTAAAATCACGGTCCATACATACCATGGCTGCACTCCTTCCTGCTTCCGACCTGGGCCTTTGTTTCTGTCATTGTTCATGTTACCTTTTTACACGATATGCTTTTATGAAACACATCATCTTTGATTTATTATGCTACCCCTTATCACCTATCATTCCTCACTAGACAATAAGGTGAAGAACGTCAGCATTCTTTTATGTCTTTGACTTCTTGGCGTATCCTTAATTTCCTAGAAAAGTGGTTTTCATGCAATACTTAGATTTTGTTTTAGTACATGAAATACTTATAAAGATATTCACCAAACAAACATATGAAATTTTGAGAATATCGCATGTTAACAGCACAGTGCAGGTACTGCATAGTGTAAATATTGTTTAAGATATTTAAAAGCTACTTCTTATTCCTTTTACTACTTAGAGAACATAATCCATTCTGAGTGGCTTAAAGGCAGCCATCTTTCTACAGAAAAATTCAGTGCAAGTTAAGTCTCTTGAAATCCTTTTTGCTTTTCTTTCATCCTGTGATAAATTACGTTAAAAACTGAATATAGGATCCTCCCCCAGCAAGTATTTGGGAGAATTCAGCTTTCCTGTAGTTAGCATGTTTAGCAACAGCATTTGGACTGCTCCACTCTTAAGTGTACTAAGGGCTTACAGCTATTTCAGTGTTCTATGCTTCTCAAATTCTACTAGTACATTCATGTCACTTTCAACAAACAGTTTTGGGGCTACTTTAACTAAATTAAAAATGTACTTGTTTTATATTGCATACTGTTTGTCAAATGATTTTAAAACAGTCTCTAGCATCATATAAACCTGATATGAAATCCAGTTATTTCTCTAAAAGATATGAAAACTTGTTTTTTTTTCCTTTTTGTAAGTTTTTAAATCTTCAACTGAGTAATCTTGAGTAGGCACAATGACAGTGTCTGGCATTTTCCTGTAAAATTTAAATACTATACATAATGTATCAGTACTCCCAAACATGGCTGGAAATAAGAGCTCATCATAATATTGCTGATAATAACCAAAACTTTTGAAGCACTTTTCATATCAAATATTCTAAGTGCCATAGGTGAATGATCCATTTTCATTCCCAGAGAAATCTTATAAGGTGGAAATCACCGTCCGCACTTCAAAAATCAAGATTGCATGATGTAAGTGCATTCTCCAAAGTCACTATGATGGGAAGCAACAAAATAACTATAACCTCAAGTCATTTTTTCAGCTCTATTGGGTTGTGTATATGTTTGTGTGTGCATGCATGGTCACACTACACCATGCTTAAATTCCCTGCATTGAGTTGATACATGTACATCATCCATCTCAACTGATTTCTTTTACCCCTTACTATCTCTCCCTCCATGTCTTGATCCCTTTCATATATTAAAAAAAATACATCTGCTTGTCCCCTGTTATCTGTCTTTCATTTTCTTTTTCTGAGAGAAAAGGATTTTTTGGCTGGCTTAGGCTGCCTTAAGGGTGGGTCTGGTAAGGCAGGGGGAGCTGGTGACTGAACTGGGGTCCCCTGTGCCTGACTGGGTTTGCCAGAGCAGGTGCTAACACAACTGAGATAACCCGCAGAAGCCCTTTCTGGGTGAGAGTATCAGTTCATAGCCTATACCTGGCTTAGAGCTCTATACCGAATTGTGCTGACTCCTTTTCCCAATTTCCTAAGGTTCAGAAGAGCCTTAAGCTCTCTTGAACTCCACAGCAGCTTAAATGAAACAATCACCCTTAACCCTTTTGCTTTAGTTTACCTATATTTTATGCTCAGAAATTTATTTTGTCGCCATTTTTTCTTTTTCATCTTGATATTTACCTCCTTGTAAGAGGCAAAACCTCAGGCCTTCTGATAGTTATATTTGGTGTTGGCTGTGGTTAAGGCAGAAATCAGAGATATAGGCTGGCATAAATTCTTCCTGGACAGTAAGGATTTCTCAGAAACTGAAACAAAGTGGAAAATGAAATACAGGAAGAAATAGAAGTAATAAATAGCTTCAATCCTAAGTAGAAGAATGACACTAGAAAGTAAAATTTTACTAAGTATTAGTTACAATTTGATATTATATCTATCAATATAGATATATCTATAATAGTGGATAATCTTCAAACAACTGAGTGGATTTATTATCTATATTATAGGGATTAGGAAATTGAAGGTTAACATCACATTAATGATTATCCAGGCCAGGCATATCATTTAAAACAGGATTTGAACTCAAATCTACATTAATTTTAAAAATACTTTTTCATTTATGTATTTGGTACAGGGTCTCACTGCACAACTCAGACTCATAGTGATTCTCCTCTTTCAGCCTCCCCAGTGCTGGGATTACAGGCATGTGATACTACATCCGGTTTCAAGTTCTGAGGCCAGTATGGCATGCAGCACTGGCGCTAGGACCTGGTTCCTTGTACTTGCCAGTAGGCACTTAGACCACTAAGCTATCTCCCTAGACTACATTATTTTAAGTTCCATCTCTTCATTACTATAATGTCTTCATAAAATTATGCCACTCCAGTTTTGTTGTTTTTAGGTTTTTTTTTTGATTGATTGAAGGATCACCTATACCTTCCTAGTAGAACCCATTTTTCCCACCTGGAAAGAAAGATTCCTTCTGCATTTTCCAGCAATTTTCTGCTCATTACCACATAACGTTTAGACATGTCCTACTAAATACATACCATATCCTTCTGTGCCAGAAATGTGAATCCATTTAAACAAGCAATTGAGCTTTATTATTACTTTATTTCCATCTAAATACTTTCCACCAACCCCTTTGCCTCAAGCAATAAGGCAAATATCAAATTATGTGTCTTCAGAATATATGAAAATATCTGAACGGTTAGGCAAGTTTAACCAACAATAGTCATAAGGGTAGTTTCTGTTATGAAGTTTCCTCCCTTGTTGGCCAACTTCCTAGAATAGGCTGTAATACAACATTCAATTTGAGATTTAAATTTATGAGGATATAAAAGTGTGCTGGTTATATATACAGTGATGATTAAAGTGCCACTCATACTGGAAGCTTGGCATCATACACTACTGTACAGAACATCTGGACAGTGTGCAGGGGATTAGGCCTGCTATGCTGACATCACTTCCCTGGCTATCTATTATTTCATCTTTGTGAAAGTATGAAACACTTCATACATATCTTACCTTCCTTGAAATTCTCCTAGAAGCCCAAGATTCCCATCCTTGCTACTTGTCTGGGGGCTCATCCATTCACTAGCATCTTCAAAATCAGAGGTAGATTTACTCCAAATGAGAAACAGTATAAATTCTAGGCTCTATTTTATAGGAAGCTGATGTCTCTTGTAGATGACTCAAGATCCTGTTCCCAATACAGATGAAGCAAATCTGAAGGGCAGCTTGTTATCTAAAATACCAGGTTGTACAAGGCTTATTTTTCCAGGCAAGTGCTTATTCTACCAAGCCATCTCCCAGACCGTACAAGGCTTATTTATATTTTTAATTTTTTCTTTTTTGAAGAACCAGGGATTGAACTCATGCCCTTGTGCTTGCCAGGGAAGTGCTTATTCTACTGAGCCATCTCCCCGGCCACTGTACAAGGTTTATAAAGTCCTGGAATTAGAAATAATTATGTCCTTTTCTTCAGTTTACACATGGATATGACCATTATGTTTTGCCAGCTGAAATTCAGTTCTTTATGGCTCATATATATGATTGCTCACACAAAGCAAGACTTTTGTACAGCTACCACTGTTATTATTCTTTTATTTTGATTTCTTGGCATAAAATATTTTTAAAAGGAAACTATTCATTCAGCCCTATATTTCTCCAAGTAATGTAGACACTTAAGGATAAAGATTCATATTTTATTTATTCTTTTGTAACCCCACTATTAGTATGGAGATATGTCACACTATATTCATAAATGGATAAACTTTTTAATAGTTGAAACTGGGAGAGCTTCATGTATCATACAAGCCCATCATGTAGTAAATTCACTCAGAATCCCCTCATATGCATTCCAATGTTTCCAAAATTATTTTAGTGGTGGAAAATCCTTATTATGAATTCCTAAATCATGGGTTGTTACTTAAAATCTCAGACAAATTGACCCATGGCATCTTCTCATACCCCACTGGGCAGATCAATTCATTTCATGAGAACTCATGAACAGCTGTCGACAATGATTCCTAATGACTTTATTTGTTTCTGATGCATGATGTTCTGACCCCATCAGCTGAGTCCATCTGTGAGAATGGCAGGGAGCCCTCCAGGAAGGTGGCAAACCACAGGCCCCTGGCAGCCTGGCACAGGAGGATGAGAGGGAAGGAAGAGCAGGGTTGGCAAGACGCCGCCACTGCTGCTGCCAGGCCACAGCCTCATGGCAGCGGCTCGATGCCTCTTGAATCTGCCCTTCTCTGCATTATTAATAGGCAGAGTCAAGTGAACAACTGTAAAATATAATCTTGTGAAAGACATACAGTAAAATGAACTGAAAGTGGCATAAATGTACACTGGCTGGGATTAGGAACTGAAAGAGATAAAGATCCTTAACAATAATTATGAATATAGAATAATAGAGGTACTTGATAACAGCAAAAATTCTACCACTATATTTGATGAAACTGAAGTTGAAAAAAAGTGATGCAATTATTCTCTGCTTGTAAAATCAATAAAAGCTTTTACTTTTTTTATTTTTGCTAAAGTGTGATCCAAGAAGGTAGAGATTATCTGATGCGTTCTAGTGAATACTCCAGTACTGAGGACAAGGCCTGCGACATACTAGCCATTTGTGAAATCTACAATTTCTGATGTGGAAGTCAGTGGAACACATTTTGAAGAGGTCAAACTTAGAATCACACTGTGAGGCTCTGAATGCTGAATAGCACCTAATAGACATACAGCTCTGGACTACTTAAGGTTTTGTGGGGATGGAAAAGGAATAAAGAATTTAGTGAATACGGTAAATTCTTATTTGTTGTGTCCTTCAAGGAATGACAGAAAGGACATAGGGAGAAGGGAAGGGAAGAAAGACATTAGAATGTGCAGAAGGTTACAAAGAAATCAGCAAGAAGAGAAACAGACTCTCTTTTCTACAGTCCCACTCCCATTTTTTAAATTAATTTTGTTGAGAAACAAATAGCAATGAGAGTAAAGGAATGGAATCAAAGTTTGGTATATATCTCTGCCAATTCCCAAAATTAATACAATGACTATGTATTATAACCTTTAGTGATAAAAAAATAAAGTCTAAAAATTGCATTTTTAAAAAAATAAAAGAGAAAGGACAAAAGCTTAAAAAAAGAAGAAAAACACAGAAATGAAAAAGGATGAGAGAAAAAAAATTCCAATAAGCCTGTGAAAAGTGCTCAACCTTGACAGCCATCAGAGAAATACAAGTAAAATAAAGGTGAGAAAATGCTCAGTACCCATTGGGATAGCTACTATAGAAAAAAAACCCAATAATTTATAATACATCAAGTGCTCATGAGAATACTAAAATTTGGAATCTCTGCAAATTAAAAATGATTATACTAAATGATATGGCCAAGGTGAAAAAGTTTGGCAGCTTCTCAAAAAGTTATCCCTACTAGCACATGGTCTAGAAATTTTATTTCTAGGTATATATACAAAACTAGTTATAGCACTAACTCTATCAGGTATTTGTATACTCATATTGTGTTCTTAACAGTGTTATTCACAGTAAATAAAAATAGAGATAATGTAACTTTTTATTAGCAGATGAATAGATAAAATGTGACATGTAGATACAATGGCATTTTTTTATCTTTAAAAAAGAGTAAAATTCTAATATAAGCTCCAACATCCCTGAACTTTTAAAACATGGTAACTAAAAATATCAGACACCAAAAAGAATGCCATTTGAATTTAATTAATTACCTGCAGGTGGTATATTTGTAGAGAGAGATGTAGGAGAGAAATCAGCAGGGGGCAGAGAAAGAGAGACGTGCGGAGAACTTGCTTAAAGGACAGAGTTTACAGTTGAGATAGAGGAATGTTCTTGAATGAGTAGCTGCGAGCACTGTAATGTGCTACTCCTGATGCTAGATGCCATGGCCTTGTAAGTGCAAATGCAGTTATAATGATTAATTGCATGTAAAATGCATTTTACCAGTAACAACTCAAGTAATTATTATTATTATTATTATTATTGTTGTTGTTTTTGGAGGATACTGGGGATCAAACTCAGGACCTTGTGCTTGATAGGCAGGCACTTAAGTCAGTGAGCTATCTCCCCCGCCCAACTTAATTCATTTTAAAAAATAGTTAGTATGCAAAATGAACAGCTGGACAGAAACATTTTTTAAAAAATCATGGTGGATATTGTTTTGCTGCCTACCCAGTCTCTATTCCTTTACTTTTCCAGGCTTTATTTTTATTAGTGCCTGTCTACATGCCATCACGATTACATCCCCTCTAGGGAGTTGGACCGTGTGCACATTACATTCCTGTTCCCTCCATCATGTCACTCTTCGCCATTTGAAAAAGATCTAGCTCCCTATTTTCCATTACGTGTCTTACAGTTCGCTGTTTATGTTGTAGGTTTCCCACATAGCACCATATAGGATGTTTAGGCTGGTGTGGCTGTTTATTTCATTCACCATGAAATTATTAGAACCACAAAAAAGAAGACTAAGTTAAAAAAAATGGCAACTAAAATGAATAGACACTTCTTAGAAGAAGTACAAATGGCCAATGCGTTCGTGAAAATTTGTTTAGTATCTCTGGTCATTTTGAGAAATGCAAACCTAACAACAAAGTAATTAATATCTTACTCCAGAAAGAATATCTATCATCAAGAAATAAAATAAAAATTTGGGTGAAGAGGTAGGGGTAGGGACGCTTGGAGCATTGTTTGCGGGAATATAAACTAGCACACACACTATAGAAATCAGTGTGGAGGCTGTTCAAAAAACTAAAGCTAGAAATCTGACTTGACCCTACTATTCCCCTTCTAGGAATCTTCCTAAAATATTTAAAGATGTCCTGTTGCAGTGATACATGCAGAACCATGCTTATAGCACCAGTATTCACATTGGCTAAATCTTTCAAGTAGTCTATATGCGTATCAACAGATGAATGGATAAAGAAAATGCAATAGTTATACACAACAGATTATTATTATACCATAAGGGAGCATACGCTTGAGTAATCACTGTTCTCATAGCTAACGGTTGGCACTAAAGGATTAAAAGAAATGAGGATAAATTAATCAGGATTTCCAATGAGATTATGAGAATTATATTGCCAGGCTAAGCAAATTGAATGATTGCATTCCTCTCATGTCTTGTTTTCTTTATAAGTTTGTTAGGATTTGACATTTTTGGCTAATATGTATACGAGAAGCAACTGTCTATTGGTGCCCACGTTTAAATAAAGAAGAACATAACTGTCACCTGGCAAGATCCTAGCAACAAGGAAGGTAAATTCAGCACATGGAGAAAGGTATTGCTTAGGGAAAAAAACTCTTGTAAGACAATATAGCTAGTATGTTTGCTGAATGGTGCCCAAATCCTATGCTACCTTTGGTTTTATCTAAGCATTTCGATATATTTTTCTATTGTTTTGAGCCATAGTCATTCTGTTTGAAACCAGAAGTATTAAGAGGGCTTTCTTTTGACTTGTTTTCTTTCTATTCGTGTAATAATGAATAAAAACTGTCACCTCTAGATGACTTCTAACACTGTAAATTAATGACTCATCAACCATTATCCAGTGTAAACATTAATGACTGTGTCATGTTATCAGCTTCACAGAACTTCCATATTTTCAAGATAGAGATGTTTATAACATAGAATTGAATAACAATGGAATTACTATGAAGCTAGATGAAGATCATTGAAAGTCTATGATGATAAAATAAATATTTTTTATCATTAGGTCAGGTCATTTCCTTTAAAAATGACATTTGTTCATATTATTTGCTATTCACTCCAAAGGCTATTTTTGATTGATCCCCTTCAGTTTCAATAAGAAAATTCAAATTATAAATGATAGCATGATCCTTGGTTTCTTAGAATCATCAATTAGATAGTAACTGGATGTCCTCCCCAAGTATACGCAGTTTTATCGCAAATAAAATGAGCTGATTTCTTCAATAGCAAAATAAAATAGTGAAAAACCAAAGCTAATGGGAAACTTCCTCGTGTATACACTGTTGTATCCATCTCAGACTTTAATAACTATCTAATACAACTATCGACTTTCCCGTTTTGCAATACCTGAGGAATAACATTGACAGAATCCACATAAGTACCACATATAGATGTTTCTCATATATACAAGTAGGTATACATCACCAACATTATTTAGGTAAATAAAATAAATAGTTTCACTTTAAGAACTGTGCCAAGGAGAGAACATTGATGCAAGAATTTAGAGCCTGAAGAAGCCTCACTGGACATAATGCAATCTTCCCATCCAAAGTGCACATGCAGAACACTAAGTGCTTTATTCCCAACAGCAGTGCTTCCTCCTTTATGAAAAATGAGGCACCTATGTGTAAGTCTCACTATTTTATATAATGGCAAAAACAGTGTTGCCCTTACCTATGAATAAGATAAGGTAGCTAAGTCTTTCCGGTGAACAGAATAATTTTGTCCAACTTTAGGCCACTTCTGAAGCTCAAAAAAGTTCAAGAAGTACCTTATAAATTGCTAATTATTCATAAAATACCCAAAGTTGTACAAAAATTTCATTCATTATTAACAAGAGCACTCAATATATAAACAAAACCCTATACATGGAATAAGATCATAATAGTACAGAAATTTCACTTTAGAAATATCCATAGAGCTAAAATATCTATATTTGAATTGTCAGTGGTTTAACAAAGAAGAGCATTGCATGGAGGCAACAAAGCATTTGCAGTCAGATTTGAGTGCAGCCTTTCTTGAACTTGTGCACTTGGAAATGAGTGGTATTTCTGAGCATTGTCAGGGCTGGGTAAGATGTGAAGCACTTAGGAGGATCCATGTGTGTGGCACTAGGCACAGTCACTAGCCACAACTTCTAGCAATCTAGGGGTGAGGGACCACAGCAGCAGTGTGGAAAGTAGGCAGTGGAACAGCACAACTGCTCCTGTCCTGTGGCCAGTAGCATGTGTTTGGGATGCAGACACCAGATTCAAGCAGCCTTAGGCCATGGAGGGGTAAGGAGTAGGAAATAAGCGCTTCCCCCACTAGAGAAGAAGTAGGTGGGCTGAAAAGGCATGGGCAGATGTCATAGCAGCAGCAGCAGTGGCAATGGGTGGGCCAACAGCACTCCCTCAACCATGTGGCCAGCAGCAAAAGAAAAGAGATGTGCCAGTGGGAAGGGAAAAGTGGAGGCTATGCACAGACTGGGAGAGGCCAACTATGCAGAAGGTGGAGCACAGCCTTGGGCTCCGTCTGTCTGAGGGTGTCACAGTGCCTGGGAGCGGCATGCAGAGACAAGAGGGAAGGGACATGAGGGAGGGCATGCAAGAGACAAACAGGAAGTTGCTGGCCGAAAATTGGCCCCAATCCCCGTATGCAGAGGCCAAGATCATCCAGCATTAATTCTAGTACAGACTTGACAGGGTTACACAGCATGGTTTGGGGAATCTACTGGGGGTACAAGAGGGATTTGTTGTTTTGTTTTGTTTTTTCTCTTTATTTGCCAAACAGAAAGCAGCTTATCATCTCTAATAAATTGAGAATGTAGGATCTTGGGGCAGACACAAAGAAAAACCAAGAGTGAACTATACCTAAAAATAACTGTGTGGAATAGACATTTCATAGGGAAGACTCAAAACATGTGATGAAGATGGATTCTATCAGAGATTTATAAACACCAACACAGAAAAAAATTGAGGAGCCGAGGAGATAGTTCAGTAGCCACCAAAAAGAAAAAAAGAAAAGAAACAAATTGAAATTAAAACATAGACAAGGACAAAATGACGAGATACAGAAAAGCAAAATGCAGCACTGTATTGCCAGAAATTCCAGGACAAATCCAGAGAGCAAGGAGGTAGAAGAAATCAAAAGCCACATACCTGACAGCTGTGAAATCTTAGCAGCCAAAAATAAAAAAAAGTTAAATGAGGCTATAGAAAAGCTCTGATTAGATATAGTCTCTCAGATCAAAAACTATATGACTAAAGTAAAGGTATTGCTCAGTAAAACTAAGATAGACACAGATAAAACATATAGGCACTTAGGAAAATGATGAAATCCTGAATGCACAACACAAGAAAAAACGGAATCCAAGAAGAAGACTCAAACAAATATGAGAGATTAAATATTACACTGAAAGTATCCATAGCTGAATGAATTAAGGTAGAAGAGAACACCAGATTTAGAAGACAGAATTAGACTTAATCATCATGAAAAGTAAGATTTCTTAAAAATGGCAATGGATCATGAAAAATCAACCTGACAGCTGCAAGATGACTCAAGAAGAACCGCATAAGATTTATTGGGATCAATGAGAAAGTAGATGACAGCACAAATCCATAAAGCAAAACTTGTTCACAGAAGCAACAGCAGAAAACATTCCAAGACTAGAAAAGGAATTTGACATAAAAATAAGTCAGGCATATAACTCCAACTAGCCTAATTAAAATAATTCCACACCAAGGCATATAGTAATGAAGAATCCGGACCTCAGTACAAGAACAGAATATTACAAACAGTTAGAGAAAAAAAATCCACCCTAAAAAGAAGCTGAATAGACTTGCAGAAGAGCCTGGAATAAAGCATTTCAAGTCCTAAGAGAAAACCTGTGACCCAGATTGATATAACATTCAAAATATCTTTCAAAGACCAATAGAGAAAGAAGATACTTCCATGAAAAAAAAAAAAAAAGCCTGAAGAAATTCATGGCCACCATACCAACTCTACACAATATTCTTAAAGATATTTTAGAAAAAGATAATCAACAATTCCAAGAACAACAACAGAAAGGCAACCAGTCAAGGAAAGTAGTTACACAGAGAAGAAGAAAGGAAACTAAAACTATAAAAATAATGTGACAAGTATAAGCCAGTACATACCAATTATACAATGGTCTAAATTCACCAATCAAAAGAAACACAATGGCAGAATGGATTAAGAAGCCAAATCAAAATATGCTGCATGATAAGAAGCACATTTAACTCAGAGAAATTCATAGAGTGAAAGGAATAGGATGAAAAATAATACTTCATAAGACAGGAACCTGGAGAAAAAGAGTATCTATTCTATCTGAAGACAAAGTCAACTTTGAGCCAAGACTGATCAAGAGATATGAAGTCATTACATACTTATCCAAGGAAAAGTCCAAGAGGAAGAAATAACAACCATAAATATGTAGCAACTACTGGTATAAACAACTATATAGAACAATATTAACAGACATAAATAATCAAATACACACTAGCACAAATATAATGGGGGACCTCGACTGCACAAATAGATCAACAAGAAAAGAATCAGTAAATAAATATCAGAACTTAACTAAACCTATAAACAAATGGACTTACTTACAGAGTGTTCTACCTTACAATTTAAGAATATACATTTTGTTTTACTGCACATGGGACATGCTCTAAAATATGGTACATATTGGCCCATAGAACATTGTTGATAAATTAAAATCAACTGTAATTATTTTAATAACACACGATCATTTTAGTAGATATGGAAAAGGCATTTGACAAAATGCAAGCCCCGATCATGATAAAGTCCTGCAGAAAATGTGAACAGATGGTATTTATCTCAGGTTGACAAAAGCCAACTCTGACAAACCAAGAGCAAACATCATACTAAATAGTCAAAAATTAAAAGCTTTCTCTGAATTCAAGAACAAAGAAGGATGCCTAATATCACTACTTCTATTCAATGTAGCTTTGAACCATTAGCAAGAGCAATTACATAAGGCAAAGTAATAAAATATAGAAAGTAAGAAGTTAAATTACGTACAGGTGACTTGATACACTATATAGAGGATACAAAAATTCCCTGACAAGACTTCTAGATTTAACACTTGTGTTCAGTGACACAACTGGACAAACAGCAAACGCACCCAAATCAAACATTTCTGTACAGACATAACAAACACTGAGAGAAATACTAGGAAAACAAAAACATTCTTAATAGCATTAAAATGAAATTCTTAGGAACTAATCTAACACAGGAAGTAAAAAGTCTTTACATTGAAAATTACAGGACTCTGAAAAAGGATGTGTAAGAAGATATCAGAAAACGGAAAGATTTTCACTTGGTTAGGAAGACACAACATAGGGAAAATAGCCATAGTCCAAAAATAGCCATCGTAAAAAAAATAAATAAATAAAAAAATATATATATATATATACATATATATATATATATATATATATATA
>NDGM011180983.1:0-10575 GCA_002564305.1 Octomys mimax | reverse complement strand
TATATATATATATATATATATATAGTTTTTTATACAGTAATTAAAAATACACATTTAGGGGAAAGAATAGCTTTCTAAAATATGATTTTTCTTTAATGAATACTACATATTTAATGTGAAAAAATAAAATGAGTAACCTTCTGTTCTTAAATTTTTTGCTTAGTTTATCCATAGATAACCTGTACAATAGGGATTCCAAAAGAAGCATGTTTATAAATTTGGCTGAAGTTTTTAATATATGTACATCCCTTTATTTTTTATAGTTCTCTATTCTCTTAAAATAAAATGAATCCATAGCTCATATATAGCATGTATATTTTTACATACTACCAATGGAAACCAGTGCTATTTTTCCAAGTTCTTTACTGAGCCTTCTTACAAAAACAGGAAAATAAGCAAAGTTGTGAAAATGATTCCCTCCAGGATATGGTTCTCACAGCTGAAGCAATTGGCTTGATTTTGCTCTAAATTATATCATTTTTGGAACAACTCAAAACATTTCTAGAAATACATAATGATGAAAAATAAACCATCCACTGTGGAAGAGGGCACGTTCTCTTGATTGTATTCTTTGCATATGAGCTGCTACTTGCCACACAATAATTTATTTTTTACCTTGAACTTTTTTTTTGAGGACATATGATGTCTATTTTTTAAATTTTATTTAATGACAAGAACAAAGTTTATTATACAAAACTATATATAAGATGGCTTAACACCATTCACAGTATGACCAGATTTTCATTATACACACATATAGACAAGCACAAATACTTACACAGAGGAAAATAGAATATAAAGAGAAAATGGTTATCAGTGGGAGGTTCAATTGGAGGACGTTATTTTCCCTTCTCAACTTTTTTTGTACGTGTGTTTTATGGATTTTGAACAATAAGCCTGTACTCCATTTGTGAGAAAATTAAATATATTTTATTTTAGAAAATGCATTGTCAACCAATTATACTTTAGTGATGGAGAATGAATGTGACGATATTCACATTTCTGTAAAATAATTTTTAACCCGGAGACTTAATACAAATGTAAAATGATTTTTAATGAATTGTAATATAGTAAGTGATTTCACTACTGTGGCTTCCATGCGACCTGTATTGTTTTGCAGCTCAATGTGGCGGTGGTATGTCAGATTTCAGCGGTGTGATCCTCAGTCCTGGCTTTCCCGGAAACTATCCCAGCAGCTTAGATTGCACGTGGACGATAAAGTTACCCATAGGATTTGGTATGTATATTATACACATATGAAAGAGCCTTCAATATTGATTAAGACATCCTGAAAAAGCATCAGCATCTTCTAAGGAATTATAAAATGCTGGCAAAGTACAGTTCAGTTTGGAAGTACATGCAGTGATATAAATTGAATGATAAAATCTGAGTAACTTTTCTAAATTTAAACCTCAGTATTCAGGATAAATTGTAGTGCTGAGCCTTTGTGATAAATAAATGTGCTTTTGTGTTGTAGTTTGTGTGATCCAAAAGTTGTGAACTCTAACAGATTCACCACCACAGACTTAGACCATGCTGTGTTCATCCGATCAGCATTGATAGGCACTTTGGCTGTCCCCAGTGGAGTGCTTCTAAATAATGGCACAGTGACCATGAGAAGACACTGATCTCTTTAATAAACTGATTTCACTGTCTTTGGGTGTATCTCAGTGTGAGATTGCTGGGCTGTATTGCGGATGCATATGGAAACAGCCTGAGTGAGATACACCCGCCACCGCATCGATACACATTTCATACATAATTGCTTTTGTAACACTTTTCTTATTAGACTCACTTTCTTTTCTTCATAAATGAATCATTTTTACATTTGAAACGTAGTACACATTTGCTAGAGTTAGGTTTAAGTGTGTTTCCAGTTATATTCTCTCAGTCAACTAATACAATACCCACAATGTTCATCTATTACTGTCACATTTAATAAATTCTTCTCATTCTCGGATCACTGAAATCTTATCTGAATAGCTTTTTTACACCATGTGAAGCTGGTACATGCCAGCCAAAATGTGCTAGATTGAGGGCAGCTTGGGTTGTTGGAACTCAGAAGACTAAAATGAATAGATACTGTTTGAAAAATCTTAGCACAGCTTAACCTGAATAGACAGCAAACTCATGGTGCAGAACGTGAGAATGTATTGATGACCAAGGCAGAAACATATCTAAATGCATTGCTGTGTGTTGGGGGGGGTGGGTGGGCGGGTGGGTGTGTCTGTGTTCATATGTGTGTGATTTGTTAAAATGTAGAGTGTTATTAAATTTATTTCTCTCTTTTAGGTGTACATCTCCAGTTTGTAAATTTTTCTACAGAAACCATACACGATTACTTGGAAGTAAGAAGTGGATCATCAGAATTGAGTACAGTCATCGGCCGGCTTAGTGGTCCCCAAATACCATCTCCTCTGTTCAGCACAACCCACGAAACCAGCTTGTATTTTCACAGTGACTACTCACAAAACAAGCAGGGCTTTCACATTGTATATCAAGGTGAGAAAGTTCATAAAAGCGGTAGTGTGTTTGATGCTGTTAGAAATGTTTAACTAAGTAGAAGTGTTCTCTATATTCTGTTTTAAAAAAGAAAACAAGTTTACAAATTTACTTACAAGCCTCAGTGAGGAGTATTTTCACACATTGAGACTCACAGGCAACTACACCAGGAAAATAATATTTTGTGAAACTAAAAGAACCCTAATTGTGAAGATTAAATTAGTCTTGGGGCAGTACAGAAATTAAGCAAGAAAAGGTAATTAGCCAAGCAAACTGGTATCAAAGATTCATCTTTGTTTTTATATGAAGTTGAATATTTAAAAGATATTTCATGTGTTAATGTTGTATTTTATGCAAAATTAGTATTATTGTTATCATTTTTACTTTATATGGTCATACTGACTTCCTTGATTTTGGTTTATTGCCATGAAAATATGAAGCAAAAATGACGTTGATAATGATAGCATTTTAGACTCATCCTACATAAAACTGCTGCATGGCCCTGAGTGAGATTTGTGTCCCCTTTTGCCATAGCTTATGGGCTGAGGCAGTGCTAGGCTTCAACGCTAGTATTCCCTGAGTGGCCTTTGTGGCCCAGGACTTGGCCACCATTTTATCTGTAGTGTGATTCTACCCTGATAGTTTCATGTGATGTATACTAAGATTTCTATAATTTGTAGGGCCAGCCAGGTACCTCCACAGATTAAAGCACCTCCTTAGCTGTATACAGGGACCCAGGTTTGATCACTGGTGTGCCCTGCCAGCCTTGCCCGTGGGGCACACTGAGACAGCTACTGAGACTGGGCATGATGGCCCGTGTCTGTAATCCCAGCACTTGGGAGGCTGAACACAGGAGGCTCACTACCAGTCCAATCTGTGTAGTGAGACCCTGTACAAATTACATTAAAAATAAAGATTTATATAATTTGTAAATAACCAGTAAAGTATACTATTTTTGGTCAGAAAAGTTCCAGTAAAATGAAATTATGAGGTGACTTTGTGAAGTATGGTTCAATTGACAAAAATTAATCAAAATAGTTTCAGATTGTGTTACATCTCTACTTAATTAGTAAAGGACTTCATGGTAGGTGGTCACACTGGCTGTGAAAGCTCTAAAAGCAAGGGCTTTTCGTTGGTCTCTGATGGTTACATGAAGTGCGGAGAAAAGTGAGGACCCTGCCCACACCTTGTCCATAAACAAGAAGCTGTCTCTGCCGGCTCTAACTATAGCATTGTGCACATGCGCAAGTAAAGGGTTCACTAAACAAATGAGCAAAATTGTGGCCCTGTTGCTCCCTTTTATGGCTGAACATCTCAGAGCCATACCAGGATACACCCATCTGGGGTCTCAGAAATTCAAAAAAGACAATGTCTGTGTTTTTTATGTTTGTTTGTTTGTTCCTAGCCTATCAATTACAAAGCTGTCCCAACCGACGTCCTTTTCAAAATGGTTTCGAAATAAAAATTCCTTAGTATCCCCTAGCATGCATTTCCCTAGTGTTGCCTGTGAACCTGGCTCGTTTCCTGCTTCCTGTCCTCATTTCCCCTCAGCATGATATTGTTTGAAGTCTGTAGGACCTTGTCCTATGCTCTTTGATAAAAAAGTCATGCTTGACATAACAAAGTATAAAAGATGTAATTTTTTTTGCATTATTACTGCCATAATATTGTTGATGAAGTACATGACAAATGGCTGCGGTGAGTAGATAGCATTTGTGAATCATATTGAATGTTAAAATTTTTCCTTATGTAATTGATATAATTGAATTAATGGCACTTTAAAGAAACTGGATTTATAGAAATTCATAGAGAGGACATTATTTTTGTATTGACTTTTCAGAACAGCATATTGTATACAATAGAGGAAAAAGTCAGTGTTAATACTGAAAACATTATTGAATTTGTTAATTCCTGGGAACTTTTCTCTTGTACACTTAAAATAAGGAAGTGTCTACGCTTCCTTATTAGACTAAATAGAATAGAAACTAGAATTCTATACAATTTCCTAAGATCACATCTTTGCCTGTGAATCTTTACCCACTCAAAATTATCTTTTAAGGGTGGGTGATGATTGAAAGAATTTATTTAAGGGCCAGCCAAATAGCTCAACAGATTAAATTGCCTGCTTAGGCAGATGCAGGCAGCCAGGGTCCCATCGCTGTCCATCCCTAGTCTGCTGTGCCAGCCCTGCCCCTGGGTCACATTGAGACAGCAATTGAGACTGGGCATGATATAATCCCACCACTTGAGAGGCAAAAACAGGAGGATCACTACAGGTCTGATCTATGTAGTGAGACCCTGAAGAACTTGTAGACCCTTCCCTAAAACAAACACACACACACACACACACACATACACACACGAGTTTATTTTATAAAATAATATATTTCTCTTCCTAATGATCAGATGATGTATGCTTTCCAACAAACAGTAGGGTGGAGAATTGTTTTTGATTTCAATTCTGGGGGGCTTGCGTGTATGTATAAAGTATTAACCAAAACAAAGAGACAGAGTAAGGAAAAACTACATCATATTTAAACATACTTATATATTGAAAATCTTAGTTGTAGAATTTCAGGTTGTATTTTAATAGAAAACAAGGTAAGATGTTCAACTTCTAATGCAGGTATTTAAAAATTTTGAGGAATAGAGAATTTTAATAATTTGTAGCAAAATAATCTCTCAGTAATTTAAATTTTATTAATTAGAATGTAGTATAAATTTCTTAATAATAATATACTAAATGCTTACATTATTTGAGTATGTACCCTATTTATCAGTTCAAAATACATTCAGTATGGGGATCAGGGAGATGGCTTAGTGGAATAAGCGCTTCCCTGGCAAGCCCAAGGACCTGAGTTCAATCCCTGGTTCTGCCAAAACAAAACAAAAAATCATTCAGTAGTGTATAAGACTTAATAAGTGAAAGACAGTGAATAAGGCTTTGGAATATAATAGCAAACAAAACAAACAGATCTTTACCTCATCCAGAACATTAAACAAGAGTGTAGGAACAGATAAAGATATATATGTATTTCCCAACAATATCAGAGTAATTGAAATGCAAAATTAATTTTCTGTTAGTTTAGAATTTCTTTGTACTACTTTTTGTCTTCTTTTATTAAATGAGTTTTTCAGACAAACTTCACAGTAGTATATTGTGGTTTGTATCTTTTATTTTTTATTTTTTATGTGATACATACAGGGTCTACAGGCTCTCATACACAGTTCGGACTTGTAGTGATCCTTCCTGGTCTTCAGCCTACCAATCTCTGGGATTACAGGCATGCGGCACCAGGCACAGTCTTATTTGCTGTCTCAGCTCGCCCTGGGGGTGAGAACAGAGTGGCAGTCGGGGATGTTTGTTTCTTTTAGAGAAAAAAAAATACTTTAAAAAATAAAAAAGGTCAAAAGTTGGCTTATACACATATTTATTTTATCTTGTGTGACCACAACACAATAAAGAAGCGATTGTGTCCTACTGAAGAGAATGACAGTTATTAAAATTGTGGCTATAAGAAGAGTTTGTGGGGTTTTAAAGTTTTTTTAATTTATTTATTTTTATTTTTAGGGAAGGGTCTCCAGGGTGTTCAGGGTCTCACTATTAGAATGAACTTGTAGTGGTCCTCCTGTCTACAACCTCCCAAGACCTGGGATTACAGGCTCGCTCCACCACACCCAGGCTCTCAGTGCGCCCAGGGGGCGGGGCCACACCGCAGGCCCGGGGAGAGAACCTCCAGCCTCTGTGTCTGCGCTCAGGAGCTTTAATCCGCTGAGCTATTTGGCCGGCCCTGAGTTTGTGTTTTTGTTCAGGTTGAAAATTCAGATAGATTGCACAAGTATGTGCAGAAACTTATGCATTTTTTATGAATCGTATTAACATTTCAAATATGTGAATTGTAGGCCTGGGATGTTTGTACCACACCATCACTAACAGTGTCTATCATCAACCTTTATTACTATTTATAAGTCAGTACAAGGAGTGTCACATCAGTTTGTAAACTACAAATAGCACCCATCTGGGTTCTCAGAAATTAAAAAAAAGAAAATGTCTGTGTCTTTTGTTTTTTCTAGCCTATCAATTACAAAGCTGTCCCGATCCACGTCCTTTTCGAAATGGTTTCGTTATTGGCAGTGATTTTACCGTGGGTCAGACCATTTCATTTGAATGTTTCCCAGGATACACCTTAATTGGGAATTCAGCTCTCACCTGCCTTCATGGAGTCAGTCGCAATTGGAATCATCCTCTGCCAAGGTGTGAAGGTATGCTTCTACCCTGAAATTATCTTTTAGGAGACCTCGTTCAAGTTTAGCGATTCTTGTGTTGACATTCTCTTGTATTCTCTTCCTACACCGTGTAAAATATATAGATAGAAACTGCATGTTCATCTGTCTTTCAGTTGAATTATTAAAAGGAAAACTAAACCTAGCATCCCCATATTGAATAACTCACTGGATGACCATGGCAGTAGTCCTGACGCTCCTCATTGGTACTGGACATAAAATTTATTGGCGCTGTTGAAGTTTTCTTCTGTGTGTATGGCTGGTGGTAGTGGTGGTGCTGATGCTGGTGTGTGTCTAATAGTCATTATTATGAACCAATAGCTAGATACTACTACTGAATTTGAGTGTTTTTCTTTAGAAAAGTGTTTGTTTGTTTGTTTATGGTACCAGGGATGGAACTCAGGACCTTGCACCTGCTGGTCAGGGCATGTATGCCACTGAGCTATCTCCCTGGCCCTAGAAAAGTGTTTTAATTAAAAGGATTATGAACCTCTCCTAGGGTCTTATATTTGCATGTATACATGACATATGAAAAAAATGATTATACAGGATAGTTAGGATATACAGCTGATTTCTCCTAGTTCAATGAGAAGAATGGTTTGTACTAATGGTGTTTAGGCAAGATGTCATGTCTACATCTTGTCCTCTGAACTACTACTATAAAGACAAGAATATGCAATGTATTAATTATTATAATTGTCCTATTCACCTGTTTTGAACCCATTTCATTGCTATTTTATCATTTTTCTCATTAAAATGAATAAAAAATTTAAAAAATTAAACAATGAATTAATATAATATACTTTAAAAAGAAAAGAAGTTGATTTACCAGCCTTGTGATCATTAATTGTAATGAAGATGTAGCACACCTTATAAAGAAAAACACATAACTGACTACATTTTGCTCCTTTTGTCAGTTGCATTGTATATGCTTCAACTGACATCAATAGGCAACGGGGATGCCCTTTATTCCACTTGAGACAATGACATGATTGCTTGTTTCTGACTCCTCAATTCATGGTTATAGTTTTTTTTGTTGTCTTTTTTTTTTTTTTTTTTTTTTTTTGGTGGAACCGCGGATTGAACTCAGGCCTTGCGCTTGCCAGGGAAGCACTTATTGCAGTGAGCCATCTCCCCGGCCCCTTGTGGTGATAGTTTTCAGCACTTTATTTTGTGTCTTTTCCCACAGCTCTTTGTGGTGGGAACATCACCGCTATGAATGGCACTATTTATTCTCCTGGGTATCCCGATGAATATCCAAACTTTCAAGATTGCTTTTGGCTTGTAAGAGTACCTCCGGGGAATGGAATCTACATCAATTTTACTGTCCTTCAAACAGAACCAATCTATGATTTCATTACTGTATGGTAAGCCAGACCGTTGCTACCGACTGACTCCACTATAGATAAGAGTGAAGCAGGTAGAAATGAGAATATATCACAATCCTCTGCCTCAAATTGCTTTCTGTTATTTGAGTTGGTATAACTGATGGTGACATGTGAGTTTTTACACAATGAGACAAACAAGAGAAATAGATTTTGGCTTATTACTATATGAGGTAGATGTTCATTTTAAAACAAAAGCTTTATAATGAAAAATTATGTAAAGATATTGATGTTAGGTTAAAATAACCAATTGATAGAGTATGTTAAAGATATTAGCTAGCTAGTAAAACTGGTGAAATTTAAGAGCATATATTCTAAGTATACTTATTTAACTATAGGATTTTGTCCTTATAATTCATTATAAAATCATGTAATTGTATTATGAATTAAAACATACTTATTTGAAAATATAAGGAATGTCTCTGAATTGGTCATTGACAACCAGGCAGCAGAACCCTGTCTGAGTTCTTCAGGCCCTTCTAATTTCAGTAATATACGATTCTTAAGAATGTTGCTGTGGAAAATAAAAGGAGAATAAACTGGAAGCTTTTAAGAGAATCTGAATTTTGCTCAAAAGTAAAAGACAATGTCCTGGTTACAGTGAATATAGATGCTTTCTATTTAGGTGTAGTTGTGATCCATTTTCATACTTTCCATTTTAAAATGTGACATTATCTATACAATCACAAAATATACACCAATATGACTGTCACTTATTGATTATTTGCTGCATCTTTACTATTATTAATATTATAACAGAAGTATGTTCAATCCTTGCTTTATAGTTGGTGTAAAATTTTCCATGGATTATTCTCATGTTCTTTCTTTCTTTTTTTTTTTTTCTCATGGCAGGGATGGCCCAGACCAAAACTCACCTCAGATTGGCCAGTTCAGTGGCAATACTGCTTTGGAATCAGTCTACAGCACTTCAAATCAGATTCTCATAAAATTCCACAGCGATTTCACAACAAGTGGATTTTTTGTGCTCAGTTATCATGGTTGGTAATACCTAAGTCTTTTTTTTTTATCATTGGATATAGTTTAAATCCTCTGAAAAAATGCACATAATATATGTTTAACCAGTGATTTAAAGGCATTAAAACTTGACACATTTATCATTACTGTAAATTTAGCGTTCCAAATACATTTACTTAAAAGGAATGACCTTTTCTTAATAATTTAGGATTCATAAAAATGATAAAATGCATATAGGAAATAAATCCATCAGTAATTAATGAGGGGGAAAATAATCATTTTTGCGAAGAAGCCAATAACACACAACCCGATGTTCATATTGTATTGCATGTGATTTAGAAACATCTAGATTTTTCTATATATAACTTTTCATCTATTCAACCTACTATGAGTCCTTCTAGACTCAGAATCAAGTATCTGTATACTTTGTGCCACTTTACTTATTCACTTATACTTTCCTATCAAAAATATCTACTCAAAAACCTTAGATTTTTTAAAGTGATTTCCAAATCATTAAGTTCATAACTTTTACTCCAGTGAAAGGACTCATGGAGTCTCAACTTTATTTTTTTGCTTAGAATTCTTTTTCATCATATATTTATAATATTAAACATTTGAAGGATTTGCAAAGGGTTTCCCAGAGGTATTTTATTTTTAACCCACATTGATTTTGTTCCATTATAAATGAGAAGATGTTTGCTTATAGTAACACCTTTTCTTTATATTATTTATTTCATAAAATATGTTGTACCTCATATAGGTGTAGAAATTTTATTTCAATACCATGAATATTTCATCAATAAATTACTAAATTAAATTTGCAAAAAGAAATGAAAGTTTGAGGATGGACTTGTGCTCTGCCCATTACAGTAGTACACAACATGCTGCTTGCAAAACGAAACAATAATGTAGGTGAAGCTCAAACCTTATATTCCAAGAAAAATGTGGTATGTCAACTATGATTATGTTCAAAGACATTAAAGCCCTTTGGAGAGAGAAAATTAACTATAAATATGGAAGTTGTTCAATCTGAGTAGTATAAGCCAGTTAGAGGGCATGTAATTAGTATCCCTGTAACTAATGTGCACTGTGTCTCAGCTAATTAGAAAGTGCAGCACTCAGCTAGCCAGCTTTTAGCCGTGTTTCTTTCTTAATAACTTCTTTTATGTTTTATGAGTTGATCATTCAACCTGGTGGTCTGTAGATACCCTTTACCACTCCCATAGTAGCATTATTACTTTGATGGACAATTATAATTCTAAAAACAATAACATAAGAGCAAAATATCAATTCACTGTTGATTTGTAATATGTATCCTTTACTTTCATGGATGTCTTCCTAATTACTTTATCATTTTGTATCCTCTCTGAGGAAGTCATAAGACAATACTGTTCATTAAGGGACTATAAGAATATGTTAGACAATCTTA
>NDGM011180980.1:0-16257 GCA_002564305.1 Octomys mimax | reverse complement strand
CAGAAATTATTTCTGATCTGATTTCCTCTATGCCTTTCTGCAGTTGTTTCTTTACTTCAGACACTGTTATTTCAGAGATTTTAGGTGTATGATTTCCAATTTCTTCTGTGCTAGTGTCTTCTGCATTTGTTCTGGGTGGGCTTGGGACCTGAGACTGCATTTTGTTCCTTTTTTTTCTTTTTTTTTCACATTTTGTTCTTTCTCTTTGTCATTTTGTAAAGCACTGTATTCTGACATATACTGTAGAGCTTAGATAGAGTTATTATCTTAGCCCCAGGTCTGGATCTATGAAGTTCAAACTCGCCCAGTTGGTTGTGCCTTGGATCTGCTTGCTGTGCTCCACTTCTTCCTATTGCAGCCCTTGGAGTTGAACCCTCTGCGCCACTCTGGCAAGATATTCTGCTCCTGAATCTGCTGTGTGGGTCTTGCCTCTAGCATCTTTTCAGGAAGTTCTGCTGCAGGTTCCACACTGGGCCTGGCCTCTGGGTTGAATGAGGATCCTGCAGGCCCTGGACTGTCTGACTCACACACCGGGCCTGCTCTCTGGATGGAAAGTGGATCCAGCTGGCCCCTGATCATCTAACTCACATGCCGGGCCTAGGCTCTGGGTCAAATTGTACTTCACTTTAGATAAGAGAATTTTGTGCAATTTGTATTCCTCTAGTAATGTAATAAATTATTTTAGATAATATTTGAAAAATAGCGACAATAATATATGTTCAAGAGCTTTGTATTGTCTAATTTATGTTAAGCTCCTCCTATTAAAGAAAACACAGATTATGAAATGCATACCATTTGATTAAAAAACTATGCCTTCATAAAACGGTAATCAAGTAAGACCAAAGATTCGTGGAAACTGAGGTTTAATGTTATATACAACCTCAAGCGCAAAGAGTAAGCACTGTTCATTGCCTTAAATGCAAGTTAGAAATAAGAAAGGTGAATATACACTCATGCCAATTCAGAATGCAGAATTTTTATTAGAGTAATAGAATGGCATATGAACTTTGATGTCAATATTTTCCATAGTCTTACTACCCAGTGTATAATTGCTTTTTAACATCTTTAAATTTCTAAATACTTAAATTACATTTTTTCTATTTCATAATATATTACCATGATAGCATACATCTTTCCATATATACCAATAGAAGTTTAACTTCTACCTGCAAATTAGTGGTCAAATGTAGAGAGAGAAAATGCATCTCGTTCTCAACTACATAAAAATTTTAGGTGGTGAAAGTTTTGATTTGAACATTGAAACAGATTTACTTTTTATGGTGTTATATCATGTTTTATCATTCAAAAATCTACTATTTCATTATCAATGAAACTTTTAAGATTTGAAGAGAAAAATACCAAAATAAAGCATAGAAATACATAAATTAAAACACTTAAAATACCTATTTTTCAATAGACTATATTTATATTAATGTGGTGGACTACATATAATTACATAGAGTAATATAAGTCATAATAATAAATTTAAATCTACCAATTAGGAAAAAGCTACAAAATAAAGATTGTAAAATATTTTTCCCTTCAAAATACATCCAAGTATTACAATGTCATGATTTTATATTGCTATCTCTCTTGTCTTTACTTTTTTCCAGTGCAATGCTTTGTATGACAGCAATCCATCAAGATTCAATATTCTTTTATTATGTCAAACTTAAAAATCCCTGAACATGATTCTAAACCTAGGTCCTCCCTCTGAGCTGGAGTATAATACTAAATAAATCCCAAATAGAATGATGGGTATTGATTGATATTAGAGAAAGAAAATAAGGCTTTACTTATTGGTGTACAAAAATATCATTAAGAGAATTACGTAACTGACTTGTGTCAAGTAAACAGGTAGCTGCATATTTGGCAAATACAATTTATTTATGAAAAACACAGCACAGATCTGTTAACTATGAGATTTATCTCATCAGCACTGCAACCATCATCGCCGGAAGGAAAGGAACCAACTCCAGACACAGCTTTTCACATTGTATACAATGGAAGGAAAGTAATTTAAAAGGGAAAAGAAACTCTCTTTAACAAACAACAATGATGTGGAGTACAAAATGAAGAATATCTTGTGACATACAGAAAATGTATTTTTCTAAAGAACTAAGTCACAAATGCTCTTGATGTTGCTGGTGTCAAATTTAAACAAATGCATTTAATAGTTGATCAAAAGAGGACTCACTTACTCAAAAACTGTCTGAACTTCTTGCCACTTCGAAAGATACAGCGTCTGATGTGAGGAAGTAAAAGTCACTTATTCAATCTAAGGATTTAAGTATAATAATGAGAATATGAAATAAAAATAACATATATTAAGGAACTTTATTCGCAAGTAAGAACAAGTTATAACTGCTAAAAACTTTAAAGTATACTTTATAAATGAAAATTTATTTTAAAGAATAAATTACATGTAGAATATATTGTACTTCATAATTTGGAAATCATTTGGAATTAATTTTGTAGTTAGCAAAGAGGTGCCTTAAAGCATGCTTATACTTTTCAAATAGTATAAGCATGGTGGCAAAATACCTCAGAGGATTAAAGAGACTGTAAGCAGTCACTGGGGCCAGGGGCTCAATCTGCGGAACTGCGGAGCTGGCCCCGCTCCGGGGCAGGCTGATACTGCAATTGAGACTGGGCTTGGTGGTCCTGACCTGTAATCCCAGCTCTTAGGAGCCTGTAAATAGTCGGGTAACTACAAGTCCAATCTAGTATTGAGACCTGAACACTATGTAGACCTTTCCCTAAAACAAAAAATAAATAAATAAAAGTATAAACATGGAAAGAGTTTCTCTTAAACATTACATACTAACTTCACTATATCCTAAGAAATTCATCTGAAAGAATAGAGAAAACATTTCTACAATTCATTTACAACCAACAGACCTGGAATAAATAGCAAAACAATTCTAGGCAGGGCATATCAAAATCCCTGATTTGAAATTATACTACAGAGCTACTAGCCTGTTTAATAGATGGTGCTGGAAATACTGGCTTTGTACAGATCAAGGAATAAACCTAACCTATGGTTATCACCATGCACTAAAATAAAATAAAAATAGACCAAAGATATAAATATTAAAACAGAAACACTGTCTGCTGGAAGAGAGAATAGAGAGAACTCTTGGAGACACAGATGCAGACAATGATTTCCTGAACAAAACCCCAACCATTTAGACAATACAATAAAAATCAGTAACTGGGATCTCACCTTATTAAAAAGCTTTTGCATAGCAAAATGAAGTATCAATACAGTGAAAAGACACACCAAATTGGGAACAAATTTTATCCAGTTGCAACCTAGACAGTAGTGTAAAATCTAGAACATGAAAGAATTAAAGAAGTACAAACAGCAAATAAATACACGAAAAATGTTCAACATCACTGGTCTTTTGAGAAATTGAAATTAAAATGACACTGAGAGTCACCTCAGAAAGAACTGATATTATCTAGAAATAAATGATTAACAAATGCTGGCTGTGGGGGTGGCTGTAGGTAAAAAGAAACCCCTTCAGACTGTTGGTAGAAGTGTAGATTGTCGTAACCTTTGTAGAAATCAGTGAGGAGATTCCCCAAAACACTGGGACTAGAGGTTGCATTTGACCCAACTATCACTTTCTTGCTTTTTTTCCAAAAAATTAAAATTATCATGCCACAGTGAAGTATGTGAACCCGTGTTCTTAAGTAGCACAATTTGTAATAGCTAAACATCGAAAATAGCCCGAATACCTCTCAACCAGTGAATGGATAAAGAAGGCATAGGTTTTGGGGTTTTTACTTTGGTTTTTGTTGTTGTTGTTGTTGTTAGCACAATAGAGTAGTACTCACCCACAAAGAGGGATGAGGGATAAGCTTGTGAATAGGTAAATGGATGCAACTAGGGAACATACTCTTAAGTGAAATAAATTGGACATACATGTGTAAATATTGCACTGTTTCTCTCGTGTAAGAAACTGAAAGTATAAGTAAAGACCAAAATATATGAAAGACATGCAAAATAGAAAGCAAATGCTCCAACATGAAAAGACACCACCGAGGTCATAGGGAGAAAGGAAAGAGGGTAAAAGAAAGAAACAAAGGAGACAAAATGAAACAATACTTTTGTAAATAAAAAGCAGAAGCATAAAAAGGAGGACAGCGTGATTGGACAAAAATAAGAGTCAGCGTATTATTTCAAAGACGAAAAAATTTCAAAACAAGATAATAAGATGGTAAAAATGGTTAATATATTATGTTTTAGGATTAGGTTCTAATACATTTTTAAACAAATATCTTTCACAAAGGTAAAATAATAAACACTTTAGTTAGACAATGCTTTTTCCCCATATTGTCACACTGCATCTATATCACCTGTGTGAATTTATTTTGAGATATTAAAAGTATTACAGATTAAAAGGAATATTTAGTTATTCAAAAACAAATCTGAAAGAAAGCAGACTGACCTGAGCATGGTCCAGGAGTCATAGGCAATCCCAACATTTGATTCTGAGACACCAGGTTCAAATGTTTGATAATACCTTGTAGCCAAGATTCAAATCAATTCGTGCACTCTGGATGAAGCAACCATTCCATCCTGCAACTTTTAATCCTTACCTGAGTGTCATCATAAGCTCGAATTGCTGGATCGCTTCTGACAGCTATATTGCCATGTAGGCCAGGGCGTACAGGAGCAGCAGCAGAAGCACGAAGCAGCAATGTGTACCAAGCAGTAGCACCAGGCAGCTGGAATGCAATTTTGAAAACAGAAATTGTAATACACTAAAAAATGCTAGTGACTAGATCAAGTTATGGAACTCAGACTAGGAAGCATGAAAGGAGAGTAAGACATCTAATGAGAATGATGGCCTTGCCAGTTTGACTATAAATTCATATTAATTGACAGTTACCCACATTCCAAAAGTCTGTTCTATACACTGTGCTCTAAAGAGTGTTTTCACTGTCCAATTCTGACTCCAGGAAAATCAAATAGACAACAAAATGTTGCTTCTATGTTCACTCTATGTTCTCCAGTGAATGTATAACTGAATAACTTGAAATGATCTTTATTCTACAAATGATTCTGCTGGAATGCTTATAAATGTCACTTATCATACAAAACCTCTACAGGAGTTTTATGGATTAAGCTTGTGGATAGAATTTAATGTCCGGAGAAGTTTATTTATCATACATTTAGTATATATTTATACATCCTAATTTATTTTTGAAGCTTCTAACAGAATAAAGTCTTAGTGGAAACAAATATTTCAGGGGCTGCAAGATAGCTCAGTGGTCTAAAGTGCCTGCTTAGGCCATCTTAGGCAGGAGCAGGGGAGTGCAGTACAATCCTGGGCACTACTTCTGCATCAGCCATACCCAGGGCAGGCTGAGCAGGCAAAAATAAATAAATAAATAGTAAAAAAATATAAAAATACTTTCAAAACATTTTTTAAAAGAGAATGCAAAAATAGTAAACAGATATTAGCAAAGATATAGAATTTTATTTTAAAAAATGATAGGATTAAACAGTATTGCACAATGTTTTCTGTAGATTAGTGGTTCAAATTGTCAGATATAAGTCTATGAGACTGATAAAAATTGTAAAAAATTAAAAAGGAGAAACAAAACATAAATATCAATGTAGCTATATCTTATGATAAAAATAAGATTCTAGAAAAGTATAGAAGGGAGAAAGTAGGGTGTGTAGGAATTAGCAGAGTGTAGAAAAATCCATAAGGTTTTAACACTGAAATTTTATGAGAGGAAATATTTTTTAAAAATAGCAAGAATCAGGCCAGTGAGATTCCTCAGTGGTCTAAATGTCTGTTTAAGCAAGCTTAGGCAAGTACAGGGAACATGGTTCGATCTCATGTACCACATGCTGTACTAGCCCCACCTCCAGGGCAGGCTGAACTGACATCCCCACCGGAAAAAAAAAGAAATAGCAAGAATACATTTTTAAAATTTAGAAACATTGTAAGCAACTGTTCAACTTAAGGTCATATTTTGAAGTATGTGAGCTTTAAAATTTTTATAATTAACTAAGGTGCCAGGATATAGCTCAGCGGCACAGCACCTGCCTGGCTAGTGCAATGTCCTGAGTTCAAGTCCCAGTATCCCCAAACAAAACCTGACAGTGACTGGAAAGAAAAGTTTTATAATTAACTAAACAGTAAATTGGAACCATAATGGTTTTGGACATAAAATAGAGATTGTCAGAATTGTTCCTTAAGACAAATTATTTTACCACATTGGTAAGAATTTGAGAAGTATTTTATATGAACACCGAGAATAGATATGACTACATTAATAAACAAGGGAATGAAGAAAAGAGGAAAATTGGATGCATGATCTATAAGTTTTCTGAAAATGTTTACAAAAATGAGGAAGTTTACAAATATGTACCTAGTTGGGAAGATGGCACAATAGAATAAACCCTTGTCTGGCAAGCACAAAGGACTGAGTTCAATCTCTAGTTCCATACACACACACAAAAAAACCAACCTAAAGACTGAAATGAAAGTCAATTTTCATCCATAATAAAGATGCATTCTATTTATGAAGTAAAACTTGATTTGTTTTTCTTATATTCAATGCTGGGGCCTGGTCCATGCTTGGCAAAGCTCTTGCCCTGAGGTAAATTCCCCAAACCTCAAATTGTGCTGCCCTGACCCACTTTATCATTTCATTCTGAAAAGTATTGTCTTCATCTTTTAATGCTGGGTCACAAATATGGAGAAAGTGAGTAAGTTTTCCTGGCGTCAGACATAAAGGGTGCAATGTTTCAAGTTTAGTTCATGTATTTCTAATGCAAACTCTGTTTTCTGCAGATTCACTGTTGCAGATTTTTGGATGATTTGATGGACACATGAAATGGACCATGAACCCAACAGGATCAGCTACAGTGCCCTGTGTTTTCCTTGTTATGTTTTAGCCAATAAAATTGTAAATAAAGACTGTTATACATTAAGCAATATATATCTGTTTAGCCATGAAGATGTGTTCAGACTCCATCAAAGATGAAATCAAAGTACAAAGAAACATTAATGATACAAAGATGGGTAGAGGTAAATTTGAAGTTATGTTGAAGGAAAAGTGAACATAACTGATTCTTTTTGCTCTATAGACTATTTATGGAATAATGGGAAACAGTAAAACTTAGAGGTATCCGATCATTAGACTTATAATGACCTTGTACATTGGTCAGATTTTCTCCTGAAAGGCAGAATGCTTTAAATATTTCTATGGTTTTAACATAGTCATAAATATGAATTAGATTAGTAATTGCTACATGGCAGTAGACTGATCATGGAAGATATGAGATATGTTGACTATGTTAGAGTGTAAAGTTTTTAGGATTTTTTAGGATTTTCAGATACTCATTCCATAAGAACAAAGGTAGAACTATGAGCACAGTATATAAAGTGTAGACTTAGTAGGAGAACATTCATCCACACTTCAGATGAAGTGCTTGTAAGTTAGGGAATTAAACACGAGGAAATGACCTATGCGTGGGTGGTAACTATCAGATGTCATCAAATGCCTTTCAAGAAAACAGTTCTCTGGAGCTAATGATCAGAAAGAAGCACTGTAAAACGCTGATCTTGTCATCCATTAGCAATAACCACAGAATGCCCCTATTCCTCACTTGCATCACCATGAATGCATACCCAACACACCATCCAGCAAAGAGATTTTTGCATCTCCTTTTCTCCCAGATAGCAGGCTACATGAAAACTCCCAGGGCTATAGCTTGTGCTACAGCTGCAGCTAGCTCCTCAGCCACGCTGCCTTTCTGAATACTGGCTACTTTTGCCTTTCTCATCTTTTTTTTTTTTTTTTAAAGCAGAACAAGGGATTGAACACAAGCCCTTGCGCTTGCCAGGGAAGTGCTTATTCAACTGAGCCATCTCCCAAGCCCCTTGCCTTTCTCATCTAACACTTGCTAGTCTGGATTTCAGAGTATTAGTTTTATATTATATTAGTAACATTCACTACATATCATGTGAATTTGTATATTGCTTTTCTGGTATCAGTGAAGTTCTAGGTCTTAGTATAGCCTCAATATGTCATGAAGTCCTGGATAACACTTTGAGAAATTGAAGGAACATCATAAAAACTTCATCAAAATTCTGATGTAGCTGAGGAAATAGCCCAGCAGCATAAGCACCTGCCTGGCAAGCTCAAGGTCTTGAGTCAATTCCCGTTATGAGAAAAAACATCTGATGTATTTATTTTTTTTTATGAATTAGGGTGAATTACAAAAAGGATATAGAAATAAGAAATAAAATTCTAAAATGTATAACAATTGACGGAGGTGCTTCTTAAAAAATTAATTTAATTTGCCTTAAGATGGCAGTATTGGTCTTCCTAAGATTAGAAAAAGTTTTAGGCATTGCTTCAGGTGGAAAGCATAGGCTTCCTAAATACACTCAGTCTTACTTCAACACAAAAACTCAAGCTTATCAAAGAACTGGGCGGATGTAATATACATACAGATTAAACTAAAAGTCTATACAAACAGTGATAATGGCTAAAAACACAAGCAGTGCAAATCTGATTGACATGTTAGTTAATTAAAAGCAACAAGGAGAAAGGTTTGGGATCACAGAAGGGATTATTCACAGTGACAAGTTTTCCAAATTATTTTGTTTCACTGAAGAAGGAAGAATCAATAAGTGAAATTAAAAACAAACAAGCAAACAAACAAAACTCTCCAGGAAAATATTTCATGTTAATAAATTTTGTGAAAGTACTAGCTTCTATAGGAAATATCTTAGGCAGAAAGCAAGTAATATTTAAAAATACCAAAATATAGAATTGTATGAAAGGGTAAAGATTCTTGATTGTCAGTCGCCGGGGAATACATTTTATTCATGTTTTCTGCTACTCAGTATGGCTGACCCATGTTAGATCAAAGCCTTGCAAATCTTTATAGCTTGATCAATTTGAAATATAACTTATGGCTATGTTTATTTTCCTCATAGTTTCTGACTTATTAAATAGAAACCATAAGCATTTTCAGCATGCAAGCCAAGGGCCTAAACATATACATGGATAAAAACAATGGTGTCCATATGCTGTTGTATAAGCTATATTCATCACAAAATTAAGGCAGACCAATGCATAATTTTGACAACTTCCGGAAACAGTATTTATTGAGATTGTCAGTTCATTTCTATCTGCTCTGTGTACTGTATTATACCAGTACCATTGTTCATTTGTGCAGATGGATGGCTTCTTGTTTGCAGATTGAGCCACCAGAATATCCTTTATTCTGAATTAGTCATTGAATGTTTGACTTCCTTTCGAATCAAATGTGATTTTCTTATTTAACATTAACTGGGTCAGAATTTTCATATCTTCCCTTTTTATTTATGTGCTTCTCTTTAATAATACACAAATCTAGGACATATACATTTTTGAAAAACTCTAAGTCTCCCAAATACATTTTATCTGTCATATTTCTGAGGATATTTTCTTTATAATATTTAATTTGGTATAATTTAAGTTATAAAACATAATTAGGATATAATTATAATAGCATTCTGTATGTCTCAGGACAATACTCAGGTACTAAGTTATCATGATTAGCATTTTTCTTATTTCACATAAAACAAAATTAAATAACAAAGGTGTAGAATGCAATGAAAATGGATAAAGCCTTAACAAAAAAGAATATAATAATAACTAAAATACACAAAAAATCATTTTGGGTTGGAGAAAGACACATATTAGAATCATTTATTTTTATATCAAAATATAAAATCATAAATTTTTGTGGACTCACTGAGAATTTGCTCTGACTTCTCCAGAATGGCGATTTCACATCTTGAACACAAACAGCTTTGGCCATGTTTGATTTAATTCCAAACTGCGAAATGTTTTAATGAATTGGAAATACATTGCTTTCCCCCAGAGCCACCTGCATTCACTCATCACATTTACCCATCTTTCTCTTATGCCATCCACCATATAAAATGTTTACATTTTATTTATTTTTTAGGTAACACTTTACAATTCTTCTGACATTACTGACAGGATTCTGCTGTTTTGTGTTCTTTATCAGAAAAAAATATTGTAACTTGTAAGTGGAGCAAAAAATCAAGTTGCACATTATTTCAGCATCATATCAAGGCAAAGACTCCTAATATACAGAGATTGGTGTTTAGTTTATCCCTTTATTACAGGCTAAAGGTCTCAAGCTTAATGATACCACTTGCGTATTGTTGATTTTATTCAGCCAGAGATGCCTCCTTGTTTGTCTTGTAGGAAGGAAAAACACTATTGTTTGAGGACAAGTGTGGCATTGGCCAGTTTGTACTCAATTACAGTTTTGAGTTTCACTTATGTCTTAAGGACTATAACAAATTTTCATTACACATTTCATGAGAATGATTTTTGAAACTATTTCAAAAATGACACGTTGCTACTCTATGTGCTCTATACCCAAACCACATTTTTATTCAGAGTCTGCTTATTGCTTTTCCTAGTTGCATGTGTGTTGCATATCTGGCTGAGCAGGGTGTCAAAAACCATTTGATGAGAGATAGCAGTTTCAAATGAATTTCCACCAGAAAATACACCTCTGTTCGGTGTTGGGAGTGAAGCTGCCTGTGCCCTGGGTGCCTGGGGCCAGGTCACTGTTTTCACGAGTTTGGAAAGGCCCCCATGAGAAGCATAAGCATAAAGTGACTTGGCCTTCCGCGGAAATATTATAGACGCCCCCTCTTGTAACCACCAAGGCATGATGCTTGCCAAAGATTGGATGTCTTTTCTGTTGCCTTCTTGTCCTCCTCTTGAATTCTTCATAAACATTCTCTTATGCTGATTTTATAAATAAACATATTGAACCTGCTGGGCAGTTCTTTCTCCCACTAGCAGAAGGGCTTCTTGTGGTCATTTCTTCAACCTCTGCTGCCCTTCTGCTGGAATTTTCTAACGCTGTGCTGGACGTGGCTGTTTAGAGAACACAATACACTGAATACCATCTAATATTGTGGTACCTATAATGTGTTTAGTATTTATTGGTGCATTACTTCATGTTTATGACTAATAATATATGAAATACACTACATGATATTCTTAAATTTTGATACAAGGACTATTTATCTTCCAATCTTTAATAAATTTTTCATAAAATATTTAAATGAGGATAATATGAATATTTATGGTAATAACATAAACAGGCATTTGAAATCTTATGTTTTATCAATTCTGTCAGACCCAAAATAACTTTCTNTGTGTGTGTGTGTGTGTGTGTGTGTGTGTGTGTGTTTGAGACAGGGTCTAGCTATGTAGTTCAGGCTAGCCTTGAGCTCGTTTTATAGCCCAGGAAGGTTTCCAATTTGCAGCGATCCTCCTGTCTCAGCCTCTTGAGTACTGGGATTATAGGCAAGCTGCACCATGCCAGTCTCAAATAATTAACAGCACTTTTCAAGGACCTTTAACATCAGTGCAAACTTCATTCTAGTTTTAGATCTGAGTTTTATGTTAAAATTCTGTTTAAGTGTGAATCTGCTCTTTGTCCTTTTGCTAATCCCAGATTTGGATCCTAATATGTACATGACACTGACTGTTAACGCTAGCACTTTTAGGAGTGACTTAGCAATGTTTTCCAATACTAAGTATTACTGGAGCATAAAAGTTTAAATGTGAAAGTAAACATTAATTGTTCTCTAATTACAATAAACAAAAAATTTGATTGTTTATCTGTATCAGTTCACTGAATTTTGTCACTTTTTTCAATAACACTATGTTCTATAAGATGTGCAACAAGTCAGAATAGCACATAAAAAGCTGAAATGTTATAGTGTGTGTGTGTGTGTGTGTGTGTGTGTGTTTATCTGTGTCCTCCCATGAAGTTCTATGCCCCTGAGTTCTGCATATTTGGTTGTCCCTGAAGCACAGATTGCTTTCTTTAAGTAAGATGTAGATTATGGATAACTCACAGATAATGATGGAGGTCTGTGGAAAAACAGGACCACCCATTCCTTGGTTCCCATGACACATAAATTGGTGGATGAAGAATAAATACATATTATCTGAGTTATACAAGGGAAGAAGGTGATAAGTGATGAACAAGCCGGAGTCCACCTGGATGGTGGTTGTAGGGCATGATACCTGATGTCAGCTCAATTAATGTAATAACGAGGGACAAAGTACATTGTGAAGAGGCTGCAACAACAGACAGGCACTTGTCAGACATGATTCAACAAATAATGTACACCTAGAAAACAGGAAAATATCTTAGCATAGTTAGTGTGTACAATCAGATCATTTAAAAAAGTTCTTCAGAAATTCCATGAGCAGAATAAATCATAAACGGCAATTCAGATTAAAAATAAGCTTGGGCTGGGACATAGAAACATTTCTCTCAGAAGCATCTGCTTTTACACGTTCTCACTAAAATGTTTAATGTTTTATCACTAAATATAAAACTAGAAATCATTTTAAATAACAACAAACAAAGTTAGGAGGATGCTAACATCTTACTCGTATAATAGAAAACAAAGCTGGTTACTCAACTCTGACATACCACTTATAAAAATCCATAGCCAATATCTCTCAGGAATTCTACAAATGTAGTGAAGCAAACACTGGAATAAAATAAAAGCAGGAGTTTTTCTCTGTTCATAGTCCATTGAAACTCATTTAAATACCCAAATCCAGTTAACAGTATTACAAATTTATAGCCACAACTCATCTCTGCATTTCTCAAATCATTTTCAGGAAAAATTTAAACAAATTCTGAATCATAATTGATATTTCAACCTGTATTTCTAAAAGCCAAAATTCTTTGAAAGACGTAACTGTAGACCCACTCTCCAACTGGAATATAGAAATATCTTGCAAAACATCTTTTCTATAATTGTCAAATTTCAAACCTATTTCATTCACTTACATAAGGAGTTTAAACTTCTAATCATTTTAAAAGAATCCTACATGGCTTGGAGGATAGCTCGGCGGTCTAAGGGCTGCCTGGCAAACTCAGGGACGGTGGTTAGAACCTCGGTACCATATGCCTTTTCAACCTGGGAACCCTGGTCACACCTTGCTGTCTCTGAAATAGGGCTCGGTGGTACACGCTGTAATGCTAGCACTGGAGAGGCCGAGAAAGGAGGATAATGAAGAGTCCAAGCTGAGTAGGAAGATCCTGTGCCAAATAAATAAAATAAAATAAACTGACATATTTCAGTTAGTGATGTGTCATTACTCTACATACTGGTGCTTGTTTTATGGTGACTATGCTACTTGGTTTTACAAGTTTGTATTCTGTGTGATAGTATTGGCATTGATGGGCAAGTCCAATGACAATTTATACACACTAATGACTCTAATATTTCTGTAAATCAGTTAATAGGGCAGTGAGGTGTTATTAAGACTTTATTGGTTTGCTTGGATTTCATTTGTGTGTTTCTGTGAGCTCTTTGTTTACTTTCTATTAGGGTACTGGGAACTGAACCCAGTTACACTGAGCTACATTCTTAGTTTTACTTGATTTTTTGTTTCTTTGGTTTCAGACAGGAAATTCCTAATTTTCCCTTGTTTGCCTCACAGTTGCAATCCTGTACCTCTGCCTCCCAAGAAGATGGGATAGGTTTGTGACAGTACAAATGATCCCCATACTCAAATGTGGGGAGTTATTTTTTGCAAAACTTCATGTACTTATGCTTTTTTATGAAGTGTTACATAATAGTTTTCCACTATTTCTGTATGTATTGATAATAATTTATGAAAGCAGTTATTGTTATCATTTTAACAAGAAAGTTTGACTCAATATTTATTTGTACTGAAATAAATTTTGTCTAAAATACATAAAAGGAAACAAGGAAAAATACTTGAATGTTCTTTTTTCCTTTCATGATTTACAAGTTGGGTGGTTCCTTGTCATTGTTTTTCAAAGTAATCATTATTTCTTGATTTTAATCTACTGCAATGTCTTTTTTTTGTCTTAAATATTTTTAATCGTTGTGCTCTGATAGCTCCCAACATGTTTTCAGACCTTCGGTCTTGCCAAACCAAAACTACTTCTGTCTGGCCATCCTATGAGTCCTTTTTACTATTCTCTATGCACTCAAAATTTATGATGACAAGTGTACTCCAGTCTTCTTCATGAATAAGGCTTCCTGTAGTCTTCTCCAAAAAGACAATCCTCAGTGACACTTATCTCCTGATGTGGCCTTTCTCAACGAAGTTCCCATTAACAATTGGAAGCATACTGTATGGCATTGTTTATTAGCATGCATGTTTATTAGCATGTTTATTAGCATGTATAGCATGGTTGGTGGTAATGGCATGTCATGTGTAAATTATAGCAATTGCAAATTCTTTCCATGAAAACCCAAATGATAAATATCTGTGATTGTTTAAGTCCTACCGTCTCAGTCACCATAACTGACCTTTACCTTGGAGGGTGAAACTGACTATATACACTATACATTAAAGGATAAAAATGACCATGTCCCAATGCAAGTTCACACATGAAAAAGAAACTCAAATTTTATGCAATTTTGTGTAACTTTTACATTATGCAAAGTAGTCTTCACTGAAATCAATTTTCAAGCATTTTAAAATATGAAAATTACATAGGTCTTGGAACATACTGACAAGTTGGCCTTGTTCTGTGGGCCACATTTCCTAATATCTGGATCACAAACTTTAAGGTAGAAACAAAATGCTTGATACCTCTTCTATTACAACTAAAAGTATACGAGTAATTTGAGTCCCAAACTTAATCCTCCATCACCTTGCCCTAGGCAAGGACCAGAGATCTTAATGGAACAATTGAGGAAGGTTTGCGGGCTCTGTAACAACTCTGAAAACACTCAGATTTTACAAATTTTGAAATTCCCACACAAGAAGGAAGAAGTCTCACCTTCTCTCATAATTTGGCTAAGTTGTTGTGGTGTCTATGTTAAAACACAGCATTTCTTTGAACTAAGTGGAAATCTCCAAAAGAGCAGAAGACAGGTTTGAAATTGCAGGTGCCATTTTGAACACAAGCTTAATAGGGTCTCCATGGGAGTCTGTGAAATCCAGCACTCTCCTCTGTGGGAGTTCTTGGTTTTTAGTAATCTACTTCGATGTCTTAATCCATTGCAGTTACTATTCTTTCTGATACACAGTATCTTACTTTTGGCATCAGGAGTCTTTGGCATTAATAAAAGACTACTTGTTTAAATTATTTTCTTACAGTTATTGGTAAGATGTATTTTCATAAGACCAACATTTCTAGACATTTATGTATAAGGTCTTTATTTTCATGTCATTTTAAATTTCTCCATGTTGAAAATGGCTTTTAAGATACATTTGTTGCCTCTTTATTAATGTTCTGTGTTCAAAATTTTTTAAAATGTGACCTCTTTTTAAAACACATTCCTGTAGGCTATTTCTGCTATCATAACAAAATACCTGAATCCGCATAAGCTATATTAAAGAAAAATTCATTCCTCAGAATTCTGGAATCTGTAGAAGCTGCAATTATGGGAGCAGCATTTGATCAAATCAGGGTCTTATTTAATCCTCTTGTAGCAGAAAGCAGAAGGGCAAGTGTGGCGAACACTGCCAGAAGAAGCCTGTTTTACGAAGGCCTTAATCCCATTGAAGAAGAAGTCCTCATGTTTTAATCACCTCGTAAATGCCTTCCCTCTTAAAGCTGGCACGATCACAAAGCATGAATTTTGAAGGATTAAGTTTGATGTGAATGTTTGAGCGCACAAAGCACTGAACCCATAGCAAGGGCTTTGAAAGACTTTTAACATTGTGTTCTGACTCAGGCACTGATGCTCATACTGCCTCTGCACATCTGAACATTACAGACTTGCAAAAGCTCACTTAAACTCTGTGTTATGATTTAATCAAAATAGAATGAATAATATAAAATTTCCCAACAAAAAAATTCTACTCAATTCTTAACATAGACAAATGAGCATATGCAAAATACTCTAGGCAGTGCTTATCAAATGTATTACATTTACTGATTTTTTTTCTCCCTTTCCATAAAATTTCCTATCTATGGTCTGAAGGAAATTTCTTATGTAAGATGGACTCTTCATATCCTTGTACAGAACATATCACATGTCTGTTTGGTTTAAAAAACTCTTATGCAGGAATATGAGATGTAATGGTGTTAAACTTAGCAAAATTAGTCTGCAATTCAATAATTGAATAGTGCCCAGGTCAACAATTGCTGGCACTGCGAGTTAAGTGGAAGACCCAATACTATTATGGGCTACTGGACTCTTTTAGAATATTTTGCTGAGT
>NDGM011180979.1:0-13566 GCA_002564305.1 Octomys mimax | reverse complement strand
CTGAGCCTGACTGCTTTGTTGAAGCAGCCACTTAAAGAACTGAGCTAAGGGGCAGGCTCCCACAACATGTAATTAATATAGTAATAGAATATTTATTGTTCCTAAAAATAACCTTATCCTAAGTCTTTGAAATTGAGTGACATTAATTTTACAATTATAGTCTGTCTCAATGGAGCTTTGGCATGTTTCATGTGATCAATAGGGCAGTAGCTTTTATATTAGATTGCAGTGTCCCACAAAGGCTTCTAATTGGGAAGGGTGGCTGTGACGATTTAAGGGCACCGAGCACCCTTGAGGTATTTAGCAGTACTGTTGTTCTCAGCTCTGTTTAGAATGGGAATATGTATTGCCAAATCTGAGGCTGTTGACCTCTTTCCTTCAAGAAGAGCGAGTATATGCTAGACATAGTGTTATACACCTGTAGTCTCATCACACTGGGAGGCTGAGGCAGGGGGATCACAAAATTGAACCCAGCTTCCTGTCTCAAGTTAAATAAAAGAAGGGCTGGGATATAGAACAATAGTTCAGTAAAAATGCCCTTGCTTCCATCCCTAGTATTTAAAAAAGGAAGCAAGGAAGGAAGAAATAAATTATGTTTCTTTATACTAAACATCAATTTTTCCAGTTTTTAGTTATCACTTCTAATTATTAGTTAACATATTAGTTATCACTCAATGGACTTAGTCTCTAAATTACAGCCTTCAATAAGAAGAGGATCTCTTTTAGCTTAAAGTAGACAGGTGTAGGGCACAGAGAAAAGGAAATCCTGTATCATTCTTGATGGTAAATGTGTAGTTCTTATTCCTATAATTGTCATTGGTGTTTATTGGGCATCTACTGTGGGGAATGGGACATGGCAGGTGCTACAAAGGTTATATAATAATGGGAAAGACATGGTCCCTGCCTTCCAGGAACCTATCTTTTTGTGAGAGTCAATACACACAGGTATGCATGCACACACATTTTTACAAGGCAGTGTGTATGCTGTGCTAGAGACAAGACACAAATATTTGGGACACAGATGGGATGAGATCCATCCAATGGATGAGATTCAGGGGGCTGGTCATGGAGGAGATAACTAAACTGAGTCTTCTAGAACCCAGTATTTTCACGTCAGTTGATTAAAATTTATTTGCAATGTGTCATATGCAATCAAAATGGAAAATCCTAAAACACTTTAAGCTCACCACTTACCTGAAGACTTTGGCATATTTTGTCCACCCTGCGCCAGCCTAAAATGGAAGAATTTTCTATTTCCCCAAAGTGGCTCTCGGTGCCATTGTCAGAGACTTAATTCCACACCAACTCCAACCTCACATGGCCCTCTTGATATTCCTGGACTACATTATTTTCCTACTCAAGCCATGGTTTCAACCATAAGCTGTTTGATTAAAATTATGTTCTCCAGTGTGGGACACTTTCCTGCTAAGGAATTTTGGTGATTTTTTTCATTGCCAGCTTTGGATGGGGCAGTAGAGAACATATGTTATTATCAACTTTGCTAGGCATTGTATAGTTTGCTAAGTGCTTTTGCACAGATACTTACATTTGATTCTCATAATTTCTTTATCTGATGATAGTACAAGTAAAGAAACTCAGACTAGAAAGATACCCAGCCATCCTATCATATTCCAGTGCTCCCAGTGGATGCCTGCAGACAATGATAGCATGGAACCCTACCAACACTGTGAGGTTCCTACCCATACATGGCAGTGATAATGTTTAATTTTTACTTGCACATGCAGTCAATCTGATAACTGAGATGGTTACTAACTGAATGTGCAGATAGTACGTATGGCATGGCTATAGTGCACAAAGGGATGATTCATGTGTGGATGGTGTATAGCCTAAAACTCATAAATTTCTAGCATTTTCTACTTTCTATTTTCAGGTTGAAGTGGAAAGGCAAACAGCAGCTAAGGAGGGACTGCTATGCCATTGACCATGACCCTCTGGTCAGGGAGTGGTGGAACTGGGTTAACACGGATCTTCTCACTTCCAGGCTGGTGTCCTCAGCTTACCTCTGCCCTGCTTTGCTCTCCCCTCCATGTCTTATTCTTTAAATGCTCAGAAACAAGGATATACAGGCTAATGACTCTACATTAAGCAATTTAAGAAAAATCTAACAAATAATAATGGACAGAGATCAGTCGTATTGCAAAATAGTTCCCCTGTTGGCTCAAAAAGTTCCCCTGAATAGATGAGCATATAATTTTGTTTTAAAAACAGAATCTTACACCCAAATAGCCAAAGAAGACATTACTAGGTGAAGTCAAGATACACAGGCTAGGTCATTACTTGAAAGTGGTGGAAGTGATTTCTACATATTCATTAGTTTGCTATTTCTGGAAATATAGTCTAACCTGAATCCTCTAAAATCGGTGCAGAATTGCAAGTTAAATAGATTTCTGTCTCTTTTCTCCTGTAAAATATTTTTTATACTCAGAAGTTCACAGAAAGGAATACACTTTACCTTCCAAGTCACAGAAGTGAAAACCATCTTTCTGCCTTTAGGAAATTTTTTTGCCTAGTTCCTTGTTTTGGTAAACTTGTTTCTAGTTGTTTTCAAGAAAGAAGAATCCCCATTGTTGTTAACAATGGCGTGGAAGCATCATATCTGTCATATAATGCAACCAATTAACAACAATAAAAACTCCTAGAAACAGCAAAACCTACTGACATGGGTCACAACCTTATATATTCTGTACCTTATTACCATTTGATATACAGTCGGATGAGGCAAAATAAGCAATTTTAATGTGAGACGAATGCAACTTCAGTTGCATTAACTATTGACCTATAACATAGCAAGAAATGTTGCTTATTCATTTTTTTCTAAATTGGTAGTGATAGCATATGGTTTTCATCGACTAATAAAGACCAGTAGATAACCAAGGCAAATAAAGACCAGGAGATAACTAAGACAATTAGAGGAAGAAATGTACTATGAAAAGGTTATATGATTGGATTTCTTTAAATGCAGTATGGTTATCTAAAAAAGAGTCCTTTTTTTCATGCAGTGCAATCAAACATCAAGTGATAATAGCTCGATGAGTACTGAGAAAGTACTTTAGGGAGTTTCTGTTCCAACACAAAAACATTTACGAGCTATTGCACTCTATTAGAAACCTTCTTGAGTAATGTAATTTTTCATGCTCAGAATTCCTGCAACAGTTTTAACTGAAATTACCACATTTTTTCTACTCAAGAATAGAAAACAACATGTTTAACAAGAAGGGCTATGAATTTATGTTAGACTAAGTCCTAACATTGTATCTTGGGGTATGATTCACCTCTAATGTAAGCTATATATTTATGCCAAAGCAATTCCATATAAACTGAAATGTATGTACAGACTTCTGTGTAGGAAGGATCCCTAGACCAGGAGTAAAGAGACCTGGTTTCTCAGCCTTGTTCTGGCCCTAATATTCTGACTTCCCTCCTGCGGCCTTTAGGTTTTTTTTATACATAAAACAAGGGTAAGATTGGACTCAGAGCTTTATTTTTATGTCAGTTCTATCTCTTCATTCCTTACACTCTACTACTACTCTGATCCTGCTATTTTGTATTAGTCTTATGATTAATAATCCTTTAGATGCACAGTTAGGGTAAAAATGCTACTTTGGGCAAACCTGCCACAGTAACTAAGTTGTGGATGAGAAAACAGAACCCTGAAGGAGCAGCGTTTCCTCCATAGTTCCCCACTCCGGTGCCCTTGAACTGTACTACACTTGCATATATTAGCGATGCAAATCTGAGAGAAGAACAAGCCCAAGACGTGATGACCAAGACACCCGATTTGCATTGGAATGTCCCGTGCAAACAGCACAGCAGAGCTCATGAAGTGGCATTTGACTTGAACTCTTGGAAGGCATGCCAGTCTGCAAAGACTCCAACTGGCAAATGTTGAGATGAGAACAGCCCATTGTTCTTTTATAAATGCAACTTGATATTGACTCTGAAGAGACTGAAAAAATATGAATTTGATCATTTAACTAAAGTCACTTCCTGTCTGTGGGCACCAGTAACCTTTCAGTATCAGGGATTGAATTCAGGACCTTGTGCTTTTCAGGCAAGCACTTATTCCACTGCACTATCTCCCCAGCCCCCTGTATTTTATTTTTTTAAAGGAGGAGATTTAGCATTTGTGTGATAAGGAAAGGACCAAGCAACCTCTGAGCTGAAGGGGAGCTCTGAGAGGATTTATGTCCAAAGACAAATTTCACTACCTTTCCTGGTTTGTCTAGGGCTGTATATGCTGCTTGTTCTTTTCTTCTCAGGGTAAAGAGCTCATAGGGGTGACGGATATCCACATATTACCATTTGTCAGTATAAAACCAGTAAACCAGAACTAGCATTTACACTCCTGGTTCCCTTGCTGTTCTCCCTTTCTGGCTAGTGTTCATCAGTGCCAACTTGCAAAGGTGGTACAAAGGTCAAATACATCTTGACATAAAGAGGCAAGATGCTAGGCACATAATGATAAAGTGAATGCTGCCAGTACTGTATGAGTTTTGCTCCTTTAACAAAAATTGACATAAAACTCACTTTTGTCACACACTCTTGTAAAAGTCTTACAAGTGCTATTTAGTTTTCCTAACATGGATTGTAAATAGGAAGAAATTGAGACACAGGTTAACTATGTGGCCTAAGGCCGAAGTTAATATACGCAGATTAAAATGTAAGCAGTCTACTCCACAGTTAACTCTTTCAACCTCTGTGTCCATGAGATACTGAGCTGCTTGGTGTAACTCTCCCTGAGCCTCATTCCAAATGTGTAGCAGGTTTTGCAATAAATAGCTGCCTTCAGCCTCCCTAGGGCTGTCAGCCCAGATGCTGCTGCCAATGTTGTTTTTCCAGTCCTGGGTTTACTCTGACCCAACTCAGCCTATCCTGCCTAAACTAGAGTTGTGTGTTCTCTGTCCTATGAGATTTTCTTGAGTGTTCATTCGTTTTCTCTCTCTCTCTCTCTCTCTCTCTCCCTCCCTCCCTCCCTCCCCCCTCTCCCTTTCTCCCCTTCTCTCCCACCTTCCCTCTCCCTCCCTCCCTCCCTGTCTTTCTCTGTGTCTCTGTCTGTCTGTCTCTCTCTCTGTCTCTGTCTTTGTTTCTCTCTGCCTCTCTCCTCTGTCTATCATCTCTCTGTCTCTGTCTTTCTGTCTGTCCCTATATGTCCCTGTCTTTCTACCTTTCTCTGTTTCTGTCTCTTTCTCCCTCTGTCTGTCTCTGTCTCTGTGTCTCTGTGTCTGTCTGTCTGTCTGTCTCTCTCTCTCTCTCTCTCTCTCTCTCTCTCTCTCTCTCAGCAAGCATGCCCTATTGGTTTAGTCAACAAGCCAGCAAACTGAATGAGGAAACAGTCATGACAATAATAGCTCTTGTTGATTGAGAACTTGTTATGTGCCAAGCAGGGAGAAAAATGCTTTGCATGATTGTCTCCTAATCCTCCCATTAAGCTTCTGAGATAAATTCTGTAATTTTCTCAATTTACATGTAAGAAAACCCAAGGCTCACATAGTGAGTAACCAAAGTCACAACTTTATATAGTAGAGGCAGGATCTTGACTTTGGGCCATTCTTGACCCACAGCTGTGGGGTTGGACTATGGCTTTGTATTGCCTCCAGCATTTTTCTGGAACACCAACCTCCTCGTGCTACATGTAAAGTCAGCATATCTTCTGCAGCTGCTTATTCGTGGTATTATTGGTATGCCCAGTTTTGTTTCTGTGGGCCATCATATTAATACAAGTATGCTGTTTTCTTATAATAACACAAACTTATTTGGCACTTTAAGGGAGCATTAGCCTTGCCTGGAACTGGGCAGCTTCTTTCGGAGATGTTACGGAAAGAGACTGACCAAGGGGATTAAGGCATGCCATAGATCATATTGCTGTGGGCCTTTTGAGTGGGAATTTGGTGTCTTGGAATGAATCTGGACTGAAAGAAAATAAGAGTTATGAATAAAATATAAGATTTCATAGCAGATGGAAGCACCTCTAGGGTTTCAGATTATGCCATATTCCTAGATGTAATTTTGTGTGTGTGTGTTTAGAGTAAGTGTTGCTGTTTTGGATGAATGCAGTTTGGTTTTAAAGCAACTGAGATATTAGAGCTCTGGATGATGGTAAAATGTCCACATGAAAAGGCTAAATTAACCAAACCAGACCATGAAACTTATTTGACTTTGTTAATCTTTGTAACTCAGGTGACACCCCCCAATCAGAAAGGATCTTCTATGGCTCGGGGTCTGACTTTAATTGCCAGTTTATAAAAATGCCAAGGTATTCTTAATCAGCCAATTAACTGACCGAACAATTATAAAAGGGAAAGATGGTACGAAGGGCTGAGGCTGCTCTGCCAGAGCAAATCTGTCAAAGGAGAGTAGAAATCCTTTAGGGGTTAATGGTGGCCACCTTTTATGATAAAATGATTTTGTTCTATGTTGGCTGGTTTTCCTTTTCCTTCGCTTTCTTCCTTCCCTGACATTTGTAATTGTTGGAACTCTTAATTGGCTGATTAGATAATTCTGTGTGTGTGTGTGTGTGTGTGTGAGAGAGAGAGAGAGAGAGAGAGAGAGAATATGAGAGAGACAGAGAGAGAGACAGAGATACAGAGACAGAGACAAAGAGAGAAACAGAACAGAAGGAGGATTGCCAGGAGGGAGAGGAGATGAAGGGAGTAAGAGAAAGAAAAAGGCTGAAAGGTTATAAATACTCTCTGAAACAGTATGTATGTGAGCATAGTTCTTTGTAGTAGAAGATTTATTTGAAATTTACCACAGTTTTTTACTGGAATAATTACCTCCTAATTTATGAATCTCACACCTTTAATATGTAAATTGAGATTGAAATATAACAAGAAATGTCTGATATCATGGAGGTCAGTTATTTTACACTTGAACATGTCTTCCTAAAACATTTAAACAATAAAACAGAAGCCATCTTAACTGAAAGAATACATTATTGGCACAGAGTTATATTTTTATTTGAAGATGATGGTATGCTGAGAGAATTGACAAAAATATGGATGTAAGTAAAATTCTCTTCTCAGTTATTATTGAGCATTTTGTAAGTATTCTCCGAGGTTGATGATTTACAAATTGCTGAGGCATTTCTGTGCAGATGAAAGCATATTGTTCTAATATATTTGGAAATGGTAAACTATGGAAAGCTGCAAGAGGAAATTCCATGTTGATTTAGTATGCTTGCCCAGGCCCTAATCTCAGACTTGTAAATTTTCTTTAAAATTTATTAACTGTATATATACTTCAGTACTCCTCCCACCCGAGTACTGGATATTGAACCCAAGGCCTTTGCCTTGAGCCACATCCCCTTTTTAGTACCCCCTTGTCAAACACTGAGGGAAAACCTTGCTCTGTCACTCAGGTGTCCAGCTGGACTGAATTTGAGATCTTTCTGCCTCAGCCTTCTAGAGTGCTGGGGTTGTGGCCATGTATCAGCACGCCTTGCTTTCAGCACCTTTCTTACTCACTTAGGCTTTTGTCACAGGCTATGGGATGATAGGATTTTTAAAGTTGAGGTGAACCTTAACAGAACATACTTTGACCTCACTTAGCAGAAGAGGAGGAACCAGAAACCCAAATGGTGAAAGGCACTCGGCTAAATTCACACAGTACATTTTCTGGCTGAGCCTGGAACAGGTCTCGTGCACCTCACTTCTGTTTTCTTTTCTTCCTTCCATTCTTCCCCTCATAGAATGATACCAAAGGCCAGTGGGAAAATGCCCACCACTATCTTCTCTTTAAAAGTGTTTCAATGCAAAATCTGCTGCACTCCAAATCTGGCTGCATTCACTTCAAAAGCATTCTTCAATGGTCCACTCTGTTGGCACATGTTGTGGTTTTATTCTTTTAGGTTTCATCTTTCTTTCACAAATATATTAACACATCTTCTGTTCTGCAAAGTTCTCAGGGGAATAGTGGTGTCCTGAATTTGGAAATGGAAATGACTATAGGATCTATGCCTTTTAATCTGCTAGTTAGGAAATGCTTCCCTTTCAGTTCACTCTGCTTAAAAGGATTGTTCAAAATAGATTCAGTGCCATTATATAGTCCACTCAGGCCACTAAAGTACGTGTACCTTGATTTTAATTGGCCTTTTTTGGGGAAGGGTGCAGAGTTTTTGTTTGTTTTCTTCATTTATTTTTGCTTTCCTTAGTTTTCAATCTGCAGGCTTTAAAATTTATGTGTGTAGAAATGTCCCTTATTTTTCATATTGGGGGCTAGTTTCCTTGAACTTAAAGGGTTCATCACAAATTGCTTGTAAATCAAGATCTGATTAGGAAGTAATATATTCATCTGTAACTCCTGTATAAAAGTTATTCAAGTATTGTGACAAAATAAGTGTTGTTTACTTTATACATTTTCTGCAAATTCTAAAGATTTCATCTAACTTAAAGGCTCTCATGGAATCTCAGGGGTTGTGGCTGGTCCACTGAGAGCATAAAGGCTTGCTAAATTAAGTTGATTTGCCTGTGAAAGAAATGCTTCCATTATTCATGTCAGAAGCCTGTCACATCAAATTGAGGGAGTAGAGAAAACCCTTTTTTATCAACATTTAGAACCAAGAAAAACCAACCATTGAGGTCCTGAATTTCAATTGGGGAAAAAGTCAAGCTGAAAGCAGGGTTCAAAGAGGGGGGGAGAGCGGGAGGCTGGGTATTTGTCTAATGTTGAAAATCAGTAGAGGAGATTGATTTAACTTTGGCTGAAACTTTTTATATAGACAGACAGAATGAAACTTCTTAAAGCAGCAAGTAGTACATACAATCTTGCTGTCTTTCATGTGTAAACTTGTCAAAAGTAGTTAAGCTAATTCAAATTTAAATCTCCTTGAATTCCTATTCTTGGACTCTTAATTTGTTTATTTTAAAGGATTTAGAAATGCATTTCTTAGAGGGTACTTTTCAAACATTGATGAATGTATTTTGTTTTTCAAAGTTCAAGATTATAGGCTCTTGTGTGTGATTAGTCCTTGTATTAATAAGAGAAGGAAGACAGGCCAGTCAAGCACCAGCACCCCCCCACCGTGTTTAGATCAGGTATGTGGGTGTTTATCTCTGTGGATGTATTATACAGATGTGCGCGCACACACACACACACGCACGCACAGTCACATACACACACACACACACACACACACACACACAGAGCTTCAACTAAAGACCGGGTCACTAAATGAATAACAAAAAATTGGGACAATACAGGGAGGCACATTCTCTAAGACAAAATACCCTCTTGCTGAATTAGTTTATTTTAGGCCGATTCTCTCTATTTGTCAGCAGAGTTGCATTGCATTAAATTTTAACTATTTGAAAGGTAATTATATTAGGGAACATTTATCTTGTTACTAAGAAATTCACTGTTCGTCTTTTTTTGTGCTATTGGCTTCCCATCAGTATATGCAGCTCATCTGATTGTGTGCTTCCCTGAAACTAATAACAAAAGAAAACTTCTTCTTGTAAGGTCTAATCCTCACGAGCCCTCATTTACCTTGAATATGTTCCTGCCATTATTATCCAAGTGAGCATCTTCAATTGAACTGAAGAAATATATTTTTGGCAGTTGGGAACTGTGAAATATCATTTTTCGATTTTTCAGATGTAGTTTCAGAGATTTTTCGTTATTTACCTAAGTTTTGCTCCATAAAATTTCTTTAGAAATACATAGGACAATTTAAAGTACTGGAAGGGATTCCTGCTTTTCCTCCCTGTCTTTTTAAAACATAAAGTCTGAAATCGTATTAAAGAATAGCAGTGCCTAACCTAGCCTTTCCTGACAGGTTCTAGAGCGCTTCCCCCTAAGCTGAATACGATGCTTACTTGATGCTTGTGTCTAGAGGAACTGAGAGTTGGGCTGTAGCGTCGTCAGTCTGAAAGTAATTAGTTCTGCAGTTGACTGCAAATATGAGCAGGTTGTGGATGGGGAACAACGAATGAACTAGAGAGGCGACTGTAAATGCAGGGCTGGAGAAGACAAGGATGAATGGAGAGCAGAATTGTACTTTGGTCTTCTTTCAGTGATGTTACAATCTCAGTGAAAGTGAATGCTGCTAACAAGGAACTTATGGGGCAGGAGGTTGGAAAAGAGGTTGGGGGGAGAGAGCGGGGGCGTGAACTGGTATAGACGGAGAACTTTGTCAAGGCAGAAACTGAAGAGTTACTTTATGTGTGTTTACCAAAGTGCAGGCAAACAAAATAACAAAAAACAAGTTTTGCCATTTTGTTCTGTGCTACTTTTGGATCATGAACCCACCCAAGGTCATCCTTTTGTGTGTGTGCGTGCGTGGCTCCAGTGGCTCTTTGCAGGCTGTTTCTCACTATCTGAATCTGTACTATTGTCTGGCAAAGCAAAACAAATGGGTACACAGCGGGAACTGAGGATGGCAGCAGGGAATTATTCAAGGTTTTCATTTGTCTTCACGAGTTGTCATCATTTCTAGGCATTTCTAAATTGTTGGCAATTTTATCTTTTAGAGAATGAAATGTGAATTATGTAGCATCACAAAATGATTGGTTTTTAGAGCTGGGAAAAAGTTGAGCAATTGCATAAAGTTATCTGATGCTACAGCTAAAAAGAGAAAGTGGCAACATGCAGAGAGGAACGGAGGCGGCTTCGCAATGGAGCCTACTTTTTCTGATTTCCAGGCCAGTGAACTTTGCGCTGATTTATGCGTGACTGACGCGTGTAGTTTTGTTTTGCTTTAGTCAAACAATGCTGAAATGGACCATATTTAATAAAAAGGCAAGCTCCTGCAGCCCCAAACTGCAAAGATAACTATTCAGACTCATACACAAATACAAGCACTAGGATTTTTACCTTTTCTTGATTGTTTACATGCATACTGTATATGTGTAGGTCTCTTATATTTACACATAATATTCATCTACCTGTGATTCTGTCTTATTCTGTTAAAATAGGACAATTAAACTGGTTGAAGGTAATATACACTAATAAATTAATCTGTATCAATTGAAACATATATATGCATTATAAACACAAAAGTCACATGCAACAGTAAGCAAAATTCTCTCCAATTTCTTATTTTATAGTCCTAGTTCTCCAGGTCCCCACTGTTAACAATTTAGTGTACTTCTAAGCACAGTCTGCACACATTTAAAATTTACTGTAGCTTGGGCTCCTCCTTGGTGTAGTGTTCTGTTATTCAACAATACTAGTGAATATCTGTTTATGTGAATGCAAATAAATCTATCTTAACTTAATGCTTCTATAACACTGAATTGAGTTGATTGATTTAAATAAAATTGAGTATCTTTTTGTGATACTTAATAGATTTCCTCTATGAACTCTTTTTTTTTTAAACTGATATTCAGATATTGTATAGCTAGTAGCCATTTCACAAATATTACAAATGTTTTTCATGTTTGTCATTTTTCTTTTCTTAGTTTATGTTGTCTTGTTATTCCTGTTTATACTTGAATTTCTGTGTAAGCAAAGCTGTTAGGTTTTCCCTTGTTATCCAAGGGATCATATTTCATGAGCAAAACAACAAACCCATTAAACCCTCTCCTAGGTATGTTTTCTGATACATGCAGCTTTAACTTTTCCCAGTGTTATGAGACAAGAGTGTCATCATGTAGTTCAGGCTGTCCTTAAACTCACTACGGAGCCCAAGCTGGCCTGCAGCTCACAACAGTCCTCCTGCTCAGCCTCCTGAGTGCTGGAATTATAGGGAAGAGCCGCCTGGCTGAGCTTTCCTGCTCTCAGATGAGTAAAGTACAGAGGACTAATAGTCAGGTTGTTGCAATAGAAAAAGCCATGCTTGAGTCATTCCTCTATCAATTTCTGGTTGTGTGAGCTTTGTGGAGTTACTTTTTCTTTGTCTTGTTTTCACCATATGCAAAATAGGGATATCTTGGGGGGGACAATGATTGGTTAAATATAACAAAGTATTTTAAAAACATCATGTAAGGTTTGATGACCAGTACAGGGGCGGGGTGCTGTTAGTGGAAGGAAGGGTGGGAGTAAGGGTGTGGCTGGGTTCTAGAATGAGCCAGCGCTGTGACCAAAGACAGTTTAAAATCCACCACGGACACAGAAGCTGTGTTTATAACTAGGCAAGAAGGAAGGAAATGGCATACTGAGACTACAGGACTAGGAATTTGCCTTAATGTTTAGGCATAATTTGGTAGCTTTCAGCCTGTGATAGTCTGACAGTTTAGTTGCTGTGAGTGTCTGAGAGTTACTTGGTTACCAGGTTATACTCATAAGTTACAATTAGCTTGTACATCAAAAATAGGTTGCTGTTTCACTATATATGTACAGAGATCTCTTTGGGCCATATTTTATCATGGACGTACAGAGGACAGTTTGGGCCAAATTTGTGAAGGATAGTATAGTAATAGCATGCTTCCAAGGATTAAAGAGACTGCACACTAGTACTCTCTGCATTTGGTGGGCTGAGACAGGAGGATGGCTTGAGGCCAGGAGCTGGAAGCCAGCATGGGCAACATAGTAAAACCCTGTCTCAAAATGAGACAGAAATTAAAAGTCATAGTTGAAAATTGTAAAGAGTGTGTCCCAGTGCTCAGTGCATAGTCTACATTAAGTTAGATCTATGGTTCTTATATAAATCTCTGATAAGTCTATATGTTGTGTATAGTGTGGAAGAAATAAGAATTCCAAGTGGTAAGCACCTTGAATTTATAAATGTCACAGGAGAGCTAACATCTTTACTGAACTGAGTCTCCTGTGGAAGATGCATTAGGCCTTCTTTCACCTCCATGAATGAAATTTTTTTCATGTTCTTTTCATATGTATTACATTTTCCTTGTCTTTTTGTGTTTATTCCTGAATGTTTAATAATTTTCTTTGATATCGAGAATATTTTTATTATGAATACCATTTTATTTATTTATCTTTTTGACACAGGATCTCACTGCATAGTTTAGGCTGGCTTTAAAAAAAAAGTGTATTTGGTGCAGGATCTCACTACATAGCTTGGACTGGTAGTGACCCTCCTGCTTTCAGCCTCCCCAGTGCTGGGATTACACGTGTGCACCACCATATCTGGTATTGGTGGTCCACCTGAGGGTGCCTAGAGGTGGGGCTGGGGCTGACTTTGAACTCACTAAGTAGCCCAGCGTGGTCTTGAGGCAGCAATCCTCCAGCCTCAACCACTTGAGTGCCGGGATAACAGGCATGAGCCACTGTGCTCACCTGTGGATGAGATTTTTTTTAAAATTACATTTGCCAATAGGTTTTTCTGGCAAAGGAAGATGATTGGTTTTATGCATAGTTTATAATCATCCTCTTAGGAAACCCTTAGTTCAATTATGTATACTTTCTTGAAGGTAGTATCATTTACTTCTGCCCTTCTAACATATCATTCATCTTTTATTATGTCACTGCTTCAGATACACCATCAGGAACAATGCAAAGAGTGATATGTTTGTCTTGATTCTGACTTTAGACATCATTGCTAGTATCACAATATTGCATTGCTTTCTGATTTCACCTTTGGGTTGGTAATATGTTTGTATCCTTTGGTTTCTCAGTTTTAGAGTAAGGAATGGCAGTTAGAATTTATCAGCT
>NDGM011180975.1:0-13937 GCA_002564305.1 Octomys mimax | reverse complement strand
TGATTTGAAACTGTATCATTGCTATTTGTTTCTCAATAAAACTGATGAAAAAAAAAAAAAAATAGCCAGGTGGTACATTGTCTAAAAGTGACTCATCTGAAAAATATGTCTTACCCCTCAGTGTTTAAGAAACACAAAATTTCCAAACAAGATACAATCAAGTAGAATAATTAAATTAAATGTTTTTTTTTTAATATAACCAAATGAAGTAAAAGGACTGATGGGTTTGCACAGAGGATTTTACGCAAAAAAAGATTTAAAAAAAATAGGAACATGCCCCACAGAAAGGACTGCAGCACATGACTAATGACTGCTCCCTGGAATCTTGCTCTCTACAGCTGGGTTCTTTACGTGAATGGCAAGGAAAGGATAACAAACTGTCCCTCAGTGAATGACGGCAGTTGGCACCACATTGCAATCACATGGACAAGTGCTGGAGGAGTCTGGAAGGTCTATATTGACGGGAAATTATCTGACAGTGGCACTGGCCTCTCTGTTGGGACAGCCATTCCTGGTATGTTTTAGCAAAATGAATACAGTTCTCTTGGGTTCTGCAGATAGTGCTGCCTATGTGAACATCAAACCTGCATGTTTTTGCTGTCCTTGTTTTCAGACAAAAATCCACAATTCTGTCTCCTTTACTACCCTTTAATTATTCAGACTGTGAATTACAAGATGCCTTTTCCTAGGTGAGCTATTGGATGCAGTGTAAAAAGTGCCTTTGAGGGAGGGGTCTGTATTAGTACTACCAAGGAGCAAGCTGAACTGAAAAAAAAAGCCTGCTGAGCTGTCTTCCAAGAAAGAATAAGATGAATTGCTGGGTGTGGGGGGAGGGCAGAGGGGGACTTTGTTTTGTGATCAGCATGCAAGCTGCTCCACTTTGAATAGTTAGTCATTTTTTGTTCCCTTTTTCAAATAGAACTCAACTTCCTTCCTAAAAATACTTTAAAGTAAATATTCAGAGAGCTTTGGTTTAAAAAAATAAAAAATATTACATAGCAATGTTTGCTCAGATACTGTTCTCCGCTTTCCTCATTTATTTCAGAGGTTGAAAGTGGTACCTGGAAAAAAGAAAATTAAACACAAACAATTCAAAATTATAACAACATAGTCTAAAAGTAGGTTGTATCAAATTAGGAGAAATATATGGATAAATATAGTATAAAAGCCTTAATATTCATGAAATTGATATTAACTTTTTTTTTTCTCCGAATGCCTTCAGGGCAGGTTTGGCTGGCTGGAGTTGTGGGGATCGAACCACAGCAACCTGACTGCTTTGTTGAAGCAGCCACTTAAAGAACTGTGCTAAGGGGCAGGCCCCCGATGATATTAACTCTGCAAAGCCTTAAAACAGATCTTTTTAATATAATTTTTAGAAATTATTGTTTATGTGTATTATTTTGGGCACTAGCAAAGCTTGGGGGATCAAGCTACAGCTGATTTTATTTATAGATGTAAAGAATATATACTGAGCACCTGCTACATGGGTCAGGCTCCTGCACAGGCACTAGAAGTCCAAGAGGGAGCAAAAACCACATAGGTCCTGTGCCGTGAAACATTCAGTGTGAGGGCCGGCCAAATAGCTCATCAAATTAAAGCACCTACAAGCAGGCACAGGTGCTGGGGGTTCTATCCCCAAGCTTGCCATGCTGGCCCCGCCCCCAGGGTGCACTGAGATGGCGATTGATTGACACTGGGTGTGATGGCCCAAGCCTGTAATTCCAGCTCTTGGGAGGCTGTAAAAGCAGGTCACTACGAGTACACCCTGTAGACCCTTCCCTAAAATACAAAAAAATAAAAATAAAAAAAGAAACATTCAGTGTGATAATGGAATGAGGTATTAACTGCTTTACCACATGAACTGATGTGAACTCTCAAACTGAGATAAGCACAGTGGAGAAAGGAGTACTGTCCTATAACTAAAGAGTTGATTAGAATGAAGATCCAATTAAGTGTCAGAGAGATGTTCCTGTAGAATTCTTAAGGATGACCAGGCATCCATGAATGGAGTGGACTGCTCCTAACAGAAAGAGATACAAGAAGACTAATAGCTCTGGGATTCAGACTTGATGAGAGAATGAGGAGCTTGGGGCTTGAACAGAGCCTTGGTCAACCCACATAAGGCCTTACAGGACAGATTAAGGATTGAGGTTTACAACTAAAATCAATGGGGAGTTGCTGACAGGTTTTAACATGGCTGGGACAGGTGGAGGCAGGGGAGCTTAGGTATGATCAGAATGAAGTTATAGAGCATATAACAAACCCTAAACAACAGAGGGGTCATTAGCCAGAGGACAAAAGGATACACTACGGTGGGGAAATCACTGAGAGTTAATTCCAGAGCCATAAGAAGGTATTGCTGTGCTTCTACAGGGAGAGAAGGAAACAGGGAAAGGAAACAGACTTGGGATAAGTGAAAAACACGAAGGAGAAAGAGCTCTTCTTTAACCCTAGGATCATGGGAAAGATGGATTTGGATTGTGTATCCACATACTAAGTATTTGTCAAGAGCCAGTCCAGGCTGCAGAGCAGACTCCTAACGTGGAGGCTGGAGAAATGACGCTCACTGGGCACCTCCAGCCTCACAGAGGGAGGCACACATGCATTGTGTTTGCTGTGAGGAGAGGAGACAAAAGAAACTCATGAGCATTAGTGAATTTAGGTAATGGCGATGATTTATAAAGACATAGATGGGGGGATTAATTTAGAAGAGAGGGGAAAGGAAACAGACAAACTAGAAATATTAGACATGTCTGAAAGATAGGAGTTCTGGAAGATTTACAGAAAAGCTGCTTTTCGTGATAACCACATGAGTTTGATAGAGAATAGTTATTGTTTTGCCACATTAAAGGTAAGGAGCAAGAGGGACTCATAAAAGTTGAAAGGACTCTTTGAAATTATGGCTCTAGATTTTCATTCCTTTGCTAAATAAATTTAATTTGAGTTTGTATTGTTAAACATACAATAAAATTACACATTTTAGTTTTTCAATAGTTTTCTTTCAAGTATTTGTACTGGGTAAACTTTCACTAAATTAGCAATTTAGGAATAACAAACCATCAGGCTAATTTTTGTTCCTTTATTCTCTCTCTCTCTCTCTGTGTCTCTATAGGTGGTGGTGCATTAGTTCTTGGACAAGAACAAGACAAAAAAGGAGAGGGATTCAATCCAGCTGAGTCCTTTGTGGGCTCCATAAGCCAGCTCAACCTCTGGGACTATGTCCTGTCTCCACAGCAGGTCAATTCCATTTTCAGTGTATGACAGTAATGAGATGCAAAGGTACAAACCTAGTACAACTGTGAACAGCCTAATGATGACATACCTTGTTGTAAGCCCTTGGCTATCAGAATTTATTGTCAGTATCGTTAGGTGTTAAGGTTTAAGTTAGGTGGAAGTTATATGCAGTAATTTTTAATGACCATCTTTTTCTGGTTCCTTGCTGATATATTGACATTTTACTGGAAATGAGAACTTCATAAAATCTTGTGATTTCAGAGCTGGAAAAATCTTCGAGAATAAGACTTCAAATCTCTCTGGTTGAACTTGCAAAATCTTAGGAGGCTTGCAGGGTCCTAAGTGAGTTAGTGATTAACAAATCAGTTAATGATTAATGCTAGTCTAGAATACAATAGCCCATGTTCAAATCCCATGTCGGCCGTGGTTTCGGTCTACTGGAATGATCGTGAGCATGTTGCTTCATCTCTCTAAATTTCAGTTTTCTTATCTATAAAAGACAGAAAAATAGAACTACACAGCAAAGTCCTTCTTGGACTGGAAATAATATGGCATCAACTTGTGGTGCTTGACCCCAAGCAAAAGTTAAACAAATGTTCACTCTTACAGTTACAGTGGCAGAACCTCTTAATCTGTTTCTTCACTTTGTATCTGAAGTCAAAGGCAGAATGTAGGGTGCTGACACCTTAGTAACCCTCTAACAAGCCTCAGATTTCAAATTTTCATCAACAGTGAGTTTTGTTTTTCTTTTAAAGAAGAAAACAAAAAACAATGAGTTTAATGAGACAAGAAATGGTGGAAGTCAGAATGAAGGAAATAAATGTTTCCTGTTCCTTCTGAAATTATATCATGCACAAGCCTGTGTCACTTTGCCTCCACGCTCAGAATTTGCCAAGTGTTTTAAAGGGACCAAGTAAAATAATCCTAGGTTGGTGGACAAGTAGCACTTCTCTAAAGACGCTTTTTTGTAATTTCAGGTGAACTCACTCGCTACATCCTGCCCGGAAGAACTCAGTAGAGGAAATGTGTTAGCCTGGCCTGACTTCTTGTCAGGAATTGTGGGGAAAGTGAAGGTCGACTCCAAGAGCATATTCTGTTCTGGTAAGAATCTCCTTCCATCCACTTTGCCATCTCTTGGCTACCCTGGAGTTTTTACCTAAAGGAATAATTCAAAATTCTCTAGTAGTCAAATCATACATGCCTATTAATCTCATTAACATTAATTCATATTTACTTTATGCCATCTGAAGGACTTCTCAAATGCTGATATACATTCTGTTTAATAATCATTGTGGTTTGGAGTTTTTGCAAGGGGAACAACACAAAATAAGACTATTTTATAGTGAATAACCCAAAGAATCATATACAGAGTTCAGGAAATCTGCCCACATACTAAAGACCAAAGAATCCAGCTGCGGTTCTGGAACCTAACATCCTGCACGAGTTCAGCTGAAAACCAGAGCTCATACCAATGCCTCCCACAAGTCCCGCTGGAGGCCTACAGCTTATGACAATGCCTCATGCAGGCCTGTTTCATGGATCTGCACTGCGAAGGCCCAAAGGTCAGTGATGGAAGGTAGAAAGTCTACACTAGCAGGACAACATATCTGTGGCAGCAGGCTGAGGCATCTGAACTGGAGCCAAGAAGCAATGTTCAAAATAAGAACCAGAGCTATCCTGAGAAGTGCCACAGCTACCCTCGGTTACAATGAAGTCCTGAGGTCCTCCAGCAGTGAGGAAAGCTGAGTTCCCACCAGGAAAGCCAACGCAACAAGCTTCTCCTAACAACCTCTCAGTAGCTTCTCAGTCCCGCCTCTTCTGCTGCTGGCAGCAATCCTCAGGTGGCCACCAACGTCCAGCACCATGCTAGTTCAGTTCAGTGGGGTATAACAAGCTGAGCACCAGTTGGCAATCCACCACAATAAAGTACAGATTAATTGAGAAGAAAAATTAGACAAAGGTATAATAGGATTAGGCTGATAAGATGAGAGAAGGAACAGAGTTTTCTTTAAGTGCCCCACTGAAGTCTTATCCTCCTTCTGGACATGGGGGAGGGGTATTCTTTTGGTTCTTTCTTTTCCTAGTAGCTGTCTAGGAGCAGGTAAGACACAGAGAAAAGAAGTGAATGTTGCCATCCACACACTGCGTAGTACAACTCTGCATGACCCAAAACTGTCTCCTAAAATTAATATATTTAAATGATTTCTTAAAAAGTCCTAGAATTTATGGCTTTTGATAATTTATAAAACCATTTCATTAATTTTCATGAAATGCAATTTGTCTCTTTAAAAATATTCAGCAGACTTTTGTCGAAAGAGGGAAAATTTGTGACTCCAAAGGCTTTCTCTAATAATTCGGTTTCAGTGATCAGGGCTTGTGGGAATGTGTTTTAATCTCAGCAGAGTGGCTGTCCTGTGCTGGGGCTGAGTAAGATTTGATGCCTCAGATTGCAGGTACTGGTGCTAGGTCTCTGACAAGCTGTGCGCCTGTGTTCTTTGCCCTCAGATTGCCCACCGTTGGATGGATCAGTACCTCATCTTCGAACTGCATCTACAGATGTGAAGCCAGGCTCCAAAGTCAGTCTGTTCTGTGATCCTGGCTTCCAGATGGTCGGGAATCCTGTCCAGTACTGCCTCAACCAAGGACAGTGGACACAGCCCCTGCCCCGCTGTGAACGTGAGCTCCTTTTGTTGAAGGCACTTCAGGGGCCCTTGAAAAATTTGGGAACTGTGGTTTTTAGGAATGCTAGACAAAAGCTAAATATTTCCCAGTAGCCAAGAAGGCAGATATTCATTGGAGTCCTTCCTTTGTGGAAGAAGCTGTGTGGGGAAGTGGGAGATGAGGTAGGGAGGCCAGCCGTGAATGCTTCCAATATAGCACAAGAAGCAGGGTGTGAAGAAAAGACATCTGGGTAAGCTGGAAGCCCAGAAAGACATGGGTCATGGCTGGGACCACGGGGGTAGAGATAAGAAGAGGTCCCTTGAGCTGAGTAGGTCCTTCCATTCACTTACTCAACCATCTTTAAATTACCTACTATGTGTCAGGCACTGAGCTGCTTTCTGAAAATGCAGACATTGAGACCAAATTCCTGTCCTTATGGTCTTTACATTTCTAATGAAAGAGGCAGAAAAGTAAGGACATATAATATTATTTATTTATGGTAAATAACAATGAGAAGGACTAGAAAAATAAATCATATTATTAAATGCAAAGTGAAGGGGTTGGGTGGAACCAAGACTCCCATTCTCAATCAAAGATTGCCCCTGACATGTCATGTATCTATGTCTCTTATCTACGTACCTCGCTGCAGAGCAAACTCCACAAGGCAGGGTTTTGTCTGGTCCAGTGCCATCCTCAATCCCCCAAGGCAGCATCTAATGAGTAGTAGAATCCTGTACATGAGCGCATTCAGCTACTAGGAGCCAGGTAGTACACTCCATGCCGAGGCTGCACATGTGTTCTAACCTGCCGTGGCTCCTATAGCACTCTCAACCCAGCATTTGTGTAAATGAAGACAATCCATGCTTAACTGGACATCACAGAAGTAGTTTGATGTGAATAAAATTTCCTCTGAGCATTTTGCTCCTGATTAGCTGTGTTCTCTCTGGCCACATTTCAGGCATTAGCTGTGGGGTGCCTCCTCCCTTGGAGAACGGCTTTCACTTAGCTGAAGACATCCACGCAGGCAGCACTGTGACCTACCAGTGTAACAATGGCTACTATCTTCTGGGTGACTCCAGGATGTTCTGTACGGACAGCGGGAAGTGGAATGGCATTTCACCATCATGCCTGGGTGAGACGAATGTTGGAGATTACCATGTGGGCTTATTCTGGCTCTTCAGAAATAACTACTATAAATTCTTGTGGCTCTCAGTCTTCCTTTGTTAGGGCCATCTCTTCCCAGTAAATTCTAGGTAAGATATAATGATAAAGCAACTGTCCCTAGAGATGCAACAAATATTTTACATTTTGTCAGGCTCAATATTAAGACATGGGCCAGCCAAATAGCTCGGCGGATTAATGCACCTGCTTAGACAGGCAGGGGCCAGGGTTTCGATTCCCTGGTGGGCCATGCCAGCCCCAACCCCCGGGGGTGCACTGAGACAGCGATTGAGGCAGGGCATGGTGGTGTGCACCTGTAATCTCAACACTTAGGAGGCTAAAAAACAGGAGGATCACTATGAATCTAATCTGTGTAGTGAGACCCTGTTTCAACTTGCCCATCTATAAAGAAATGATAGCTTTCTTTGTATATCTGCAATGTAATTAGGACTTACGTAAATTTTATAGAAATAGTGTAATAAATTAAGAGATAATGATTTAAAACCAAAAATAAGTGCCTAATACAGAAATATGAGCTAGACTATTTGTGTAACGGTAAACACAAATGCTTAATGCTTAAGAAAAGTGAATCAACTAGAACATTTGTTTCAGATGTTGACGAGTGTGCCGTTGGATCGGACTGCAGTGAGCATGCTTCTTGCCTGAATACCAATGGGTCCTACGTGTGCTCGTGCATCCCGCCGTACACAGGAGATGGTAAAAGATGCACAGGTAACCAAGAACTGGAAACTCCTCTTTCAGCTTTTTATTGGCCTGTGCATTTTAAAGGTGTGTGAATTTAAAATGAGACAGTGGTTTTACACAAAAAGAATATCTCAAAGGAACACTTGTACACAAGCAAGGACAAAGAAACATTATTTCTATTAAAAAAATGTTTCAATACCAAGTCACACAGAGAAAGAACAGATTCAAAACAGGGAAGAAAGGTAAACATTACTGAAAGAAAAGCAAATACATTGGACTGTGAGCTTTGGAACCAGCTTGCCACCAGGTTTAGACTAAATAATACTCTAAATTTGAGTTCAAATTGCACACAGCTGTTGTAATTTATGATTGAAATAGAGTCAAGCATGGTGGCACATGCCTGTGATCCCAGCACTTGGAAAGCTGGGGCAGGAGGGTCACTGTGAGTTCAAGGCCAGCCTAGGCTACACACTGAGCTCGTAGTGAGATCCTGTCTCAAATTGAAAAACAGTAACAAAAAAGAAAAAGGAGTAATTTATTATTGAGAGAAAAGATAAAGAATGCAACAGATATGAATTAACAGTTCTATTACTAGAGATAGATTGGAATGGTAAGGAAATACAGGAGATTGGTGTAGAGGGTGAGTTAATGAAGTACTTGAAGCGGACTTTTAATCTCCATGTGAAAATAGTGAAATGAAGTATAAGTTGATGAATGTGCTCAAATGTTTGTAGAGTCATGCAACTTTCTTAAGGAAATATGAAAATTACTACAGAAAAAAGAATTGAAATCATCTATTATCTCACCACTGAGGAATACTTACTAGTAGAAATTGGAGATAAAAGCATTCTCTTTATGCTGTTTGTTTTCTTCATGCTTTCTATAACTTTCTTCATTTTTAGCTATTTCAAATAATAGTGTCACATATATTTTTTGTCACAAAAGCTTGAGAACATGATTTTAAGTTCTGCTTTATAAGCCATTATGTAGATTTCCCATAATTAACTTTTTGTATGTCAACAGTACATGATATCCACTGTGGAAATAATTCAGTGAGCATCTATGAACATAAATACTTGTTTTTATTTTGGGTTACTTGTTCCAAAATTCAGCCTTTTAGTCACATTTACCTTTTCAGAGTGTTTCAGTAAATAGTTTGACTGTAATGGCCAAGTGACCCATAAGAAGACTGAAGCAACACCTGCTCCCTGTGAAATTTCCAGAAGGGAGCACATATTGATTTTCCTCCTGTTGATCACTCCAGCCTAAATGCTGCTTTAATCATTTCTCTTCTTATTGTTCAGTGGTGGCTGACTCCTGGTCTATGTAAAGAAAGGGCTTAGGGCCCACACTCTGAAAAGGGACGCTAAGAAGTTCCCTCGGGCTACTGTACAACTTTTACATCACCTTGTGACCTGTTCAGTTGCTCTTCTAAAACTGGATATGAGGTCAGGGTGGGGCAGCAGGGGTCCAGGGCTTTTTAGCCGTGCTCTGGTGCCATCATTGCTTTCCCCATTCAAAAACAAAACCAAACAAAGCCCTACATTTTGGTTAGATAAGTCTTGTATATTTTATTAGTTGTCATTGTTTAAATGCTTATTAAGTATATTTTCAGAACTGGGATGTAATGGTGCACGCCGACAATCCTACCATTCTGGGAGGTGGGGGTAGGATTAAACTTAATCACAAGTTTAAACCCAACCTGGGGTACTTAACTTAGTGAGACCTTGTCTCAAAATAAAAAATTTAAAAAGGCTGAGATTGTTCCTCAGTTTAAAGGCCATAGTCTTTGTCTTCCCTCAAAAACATTTCTCCTAGGATTTTCATGGGTACCTTAATTATAGTGAAATTCTTTTGCTCTGACCCTTTTCATGGCTGTGCGAAGGCCACTTACTATCCCACACAAATTTTCTTTAAGAACCTGTAAAATGCAAAGTCCCAGAAAATCCAGAAAATGGCTACTTTTCTGGTGAGGTCTACACAGTGGGTGCTGAAGTGATGTTTTCATGTGACGAAGGATACCACCTGAGGGGAGTGGCCAAAGCCACCTGCTTGGCATCCGGAGAATGGAATCACCAAAGACCAAATTGTGAAGGTATATTGAATTAATTTCCATGTTATTGTGTCTGGCAATTCTAGAATATTAGCTATGGCAAGTGTTATTTGTAGCAACCTTCTTTGTTTTGAAACCAAATACTAGGCTTCAGTTTACACATGACAAAGCTGTCCCCTGAGCATTCAGGGGGTTTGCACACACATTCTTAGCAAAACCATGTTTTTCCCCTCCTTTCAGCTATTTCCTGTGGTGCACCAGCTATTCCAGAAAATGGTGGTATTGCTGGGTCGGCATTTACTTATGGCAGTAAAGTGACATACAGGTCAGTGTCTAAAGTTAAAGCTACAATGCAGAAGTTGTTGATTGATAACATGCCATTAGTGGTATAATATTAGGAGATAAAGCCCCAGAGGATGTTTTTAATTTGTATGAAATTAATTGAATGAAGTGTAGTGTAACAAAGCCTAATCCAATCATTTAATCCAGTCATAGCTAGCATCCCAGGGCCATCCCTGCCACTACACTCCATTAAGACACTCTGAGGACAGTGTCATGGAGGAAGCTACTCCTCACTACTGATTAATAATATTGGTTATTTGTGGGCTTTGATTCCCAGCCTGCCAGCTCAGCAACTAGAGTAGCACAAGCACTCTCAAAACAAGGCTCTGCATACAACTACTAATCCATGACAATCCAGACAAGCCAACTTCTTAAATCTGTTCTCTAGTTATTGCCAAGCAAAATTGCTCTGGGAAAGGTGTACATCTTCAGTCTTGAAATAAAATGTGAAGCATTGTTTCAATGAGAGAGAGAGAGAGAGAGAGTGAGAGAGAGAGTAAGAAATTTTCCATTGTGTGAAAATTACCATAGTTTAGAGGTTTAAGATGTAGATAAAACTATGCAAAATAAAGCAGATTATACTCTGTGATTTTCCTTTATCTCCTTCAGGTGTAATAAGGGCTATACTTTGGCTGGTGATAAAGAAACCTCTTGTCTCGCTAGTGGGTTTTGGAGTCATTCTTCCCCTGTGTGTGAACTGGTGAGGTGTTCTAGCCCTGAAAACATAAGCAATGGCGAGTATGTTGTGAGCGGGCTCACCTACCTGTCTACTGCATTATATACGTGTGAGAGTGGATACAGGTAACGTGCGTAGGTACTGGGCCAGCTTCCTACAATATCTCTTTGCTCATTCTTTACTCTGTAAGATTCACTTGTATGTAACTCGCTGACTTTCAAAGTAAGTTCATAAATGGAAGGTTGTTCTCAAATTTGTGTGCTTCCTGAAAACTAGCTTATGGCAAATGCCCAAGAAAACAGCCTGTGACCCTGTGGGTCCTTGTAGGGCAACTGTGTAAGCACTCAAACTCTAAACATGAAAGCAAAAATTGTGAATGCGCAGAACGTTCTTCCCATGAATGCTTGAAAATAAATAGTATACCACGTTTATGCTCAACATGGCATAGGGCTGCATTCCAAAAAGCACATGAAAGCTGGACATGGTGACGTTTGCCTGCAATCCCAGAGCTGTTAGGGGCTGAGGCAAGAAGATCACAAAATTTGAAGTCAGCCTGAACAACTTAGCGCCTTAGCAAGACTATCTCAAAATACAAAATAAAGGGCTGAAAGTGTAGCTCCCTGCTGGATTCAATACCCAGTATGGGCAGGAAAAAGGTATATGTCCAGGGAAGGGCCTAGATTCCCAATAGTGTAAAAGATTTATTTTTTGTTTGTTTCACACATTTATATTAGCATGATTAGTTATACAGTTCAATGTGCTGTATTTTGGCAGTTTTGAACATTGACATAACATAGTTTGACCATTTTGCTCCTTCATTACCCCTTTGCCCCTCCTGCTCCGTCAATTTCTCATTAGCGGAGGCTTCCATGTGTTAAATATATTTGGTTGTATACATTTCCCTGTTACCCTTGTATCCCCTGAACCTCCTTTTATTCTCTTTCTTCTCCCCTTGTCCAATGATCTCTGTCCTGCTTTCATGTCATCATCTTTAGATTGAGGGAGAACATGCTGCATTTGTCATTCTGTCTATGACTTTTGTCACTCAGCATTTCCAGATCCATCCATTTTCCCACAGTTGATATAATTTTGTGCTTCTTGCAATTGATTAACACTTGCTCCACTGTATTTTTATACCATAATTTCTTCATCCATTCATCTGCTGACAGGTAACTAGACTGGTTCCATATGTTGGCTACTGTAAATTATGCCAAATAATAGTATGCAAATATGGGTATGCAAATATCCTTAGAGAGTGCTGACTTTAATGCCTGTTGATATACACCAAGGGGTGGCACATCTGGGTCAAATGATAGCTCTACTTTTAGTTATTTGAGGACTGATCTCCACACTGACTTTCCTATTGGCTGTCCTAATTCACATTCCCATCAGGAGTAGAGAAAGGTTTCTTTCCTGCCCTGCCCTCACCAGCACTGATTATTTTTGTATTCTTGATGATAGTCGTTCTGACTAGGGTGAGATGGAATCTCAGTGTAGCTTTGATTTGCATTACCCTAAGGACTAAAATATTTGGTCATTTATTTTTTTATCCATGTACTTCTTTGGAAAAGTGTCTGTTCAGTTCATTTGTTCTTTTATTGATTGGGCTACTTGTTTGAGGTTAAGCCTGTTAGTTCTTCATTTGTTCTAGAGATTAGTCCTTTGTCAGAGGAGTAGCTGACAAAGATTTTCTCCCATTCTGTAGGCTGTCTATGGTGAGTATGTTCACAAAGAAGAAATAATAGGGAAAATCAAGGTGTGATCAGGAAGGTGGTCAAAAGTAGAATGAATAACACAGCCGATCAGAACTATACTGATAAACAGAGTGGAATAAGTCATGACATAGGGTCACAAAGTTTGGGAAATCGCAGAATCCTAGAGGTCAGAATCAGTAATATGATTTAAATGTCCAGGATTACAGCAAGGACAGTGCCCTTGGATGTCATTTACTCAGGTTACCTGTCTGCAGCTGGGTGTCTCCCAGTAGGATCCTAATATACTAAACTTTCCCTAAGCAATCTGCTATCCACAAGGTCTGAAGCACTCTACAACACTACCAACGAGCACATCAAATTTTATTTTGCATCAAGTGGCTGTTGTTTTACCCCGTTAATTGTTTTAAATGACACACAGTCTGTGTAGATTTTCCTTGCTTTTATACAAAGCCGTAAAACATGAAGAAACATTATTTTCATGAACCAAAACTGTTTAAGCAAATGTGCTCCATATTCTTCTAAGTTGTCCTATTTTATCTCCATAGCAGTACACAGTTACCCAGTGAGAGGGTGATGGCATGTCCTTCCTCCTTGCTTCTTGCAGCTTACAGGGCCCTTCCTTCATTGAGTGCACAGCTTCTGGCAGCTGGGACAGGGCGCCACCCACCTGTCACCTTGTCTCCTGTGGAGAGCCACCTGCCGTCAAAGATGCTGTCATCACTGGGAGTAACTTCACTTTCGGGAACACCGTCACCTACACGTGCAAAGAAGGGTAAGTAAAGCCAGCGAGGAAAGGAACACTGAGAGCTGAAGGAAGGGACACTTTCTGACACAGAACTGGCCTCCACTGCATGCTACACTAAATATCCCGGCAGCCAGAGCTAAGAGAGTTTCATGTTCTTATTTTCTGATGGCAGAGAAGGAACTTACTTTCCTGAACAAGCAGTATTTTCTTTGAATTCATTAAGCTTATTAAATAATAGGCATTGAGCAATGCAGTGAGCTGTATCTTTGTACTTTTATCAAAAAAATTACCCTGGTGTAAGAACTCAAAAGAAGAAGTAAAAATTGAAAGGTATGGCACAGTTAAACAGAAAGCGAAAACTTAAGGATTAAACAATGGAGAGAGAGAAAGGAGAAAAGTTAGGAAACATGGCGGGGGCAAAACCATACATTTATATGAAAAAGATGGTTAAGGCAGTGGTCTTAAGAATCACCATCAGGTTTTTGAAAATAGCAGCTAATGGGTAGAATTGTCACCCTGACTAACTGTATATGCTGATATCTGTGAACTAAGCAACTGTACTGAGGACAGCAATGTGTAATGCTAAAACCATGCTTGAAATACCTGTCATTTTGGTCTTCTAAATGCATACTGCTTCTAATGTCA
>NDGM011180972.1:0-16862 GCA_002564305.1 Octomys mimax | reverse complement strand
TAGAAGGCCTGCGAGTTCTCATGCACACACTGCGTCGGCACGCTCCTTCCAAGCAAGGCCTTTTCCTGCCCAATTGCCCCTTGCTCATAGCTTACACCTTTCTTTCAATTTGAATTTAATCTGCAGTGTTAGTACTTATTTTCCTGAATAAACATGACTAACTTGTAACATCTCTGAATGAAAGATACAAAAGGTTATACAACCTGAAACTCTATGAGAGTCAACATGATGCCACAAGTGGAAAATTCCACACCTGATCTCATGTGATGAGCTGCAGTCAAAACACAGGTGCAAAGGCCAGTTTACGTGCTGTTCTCAATGGGAAAGGCATTTTCAGCCCTTCAGCTGTGGTAGATCTGTGAGCAAGTGCCTAGACTTCCCTTTGTAAACCTGCTCACGAAATGTAATAAAAAGGCACACATGTAGGCCAGATGCACCGGGGCACCAGGCCCCAGTGCAACCGAGACCTAGGTGCGTTCCTTATTTCTGCTTTGTTTTGCTTTGCTTTGGTTACTTCTTCTCAGCTCTATGGTACAAATATATTGCTGACAGTGTCACACAAGGCCTGTGGGTTTCCCTGCGGATAACGCTGGTATGAAGAAGAGGAAACATTCATGTCTATTTGCATTTATCTACAGCAGAGGAAGTCAAGCTTTTGGAGAAACTGGATACGGTAGTGTAAAAGGTCATACAAAAGACTCTTGCTGGAATACACACTATATACAGTAAAAACCTGAAGAAGCAAGGATAGACTTGAAATTCTGCATGGATTGTGATCATCTAAATTGAGAAAAATAAAAGAATTGCAAAAAGCTACAAGTGGAGATCTCGATCATGCATCGAAAGACAAGAACTTTACCAGTCCAGAAACACCTTGATCATGAAACAAGAAAAGACACGTTACAATGATCTACAATTTGAGGAAATAATTAATATTGAACAGAAATACAGGAAAGGACATGATGTTAAATTTAAAATTTGTGGTGACAAAGCATCTACTGATAACAAAGTAGCAGAGAAATTCTTTGATGAATTTTCCAAAGTCATCACTGACAAAAGTATAATGACACAAAAAATCTATAATGTAGTAGATTCTTGCACTTCCTCAGAAAGGTATTCACTATAGCAAGTGAGATATCCCTAAGAAGAATTAGGGAGGCCAAGGGCAGAGTAAATCAGCTTAGATATGTCAGGCCAGCAAGCACACCTAGGACTAAACTTGTGTAGTAGATAAAAGCTTGCAGGTGGCTTTAAAGAAGTGAATTTCTCACCAGTCAATTATTTTGCTAATAAAAAAGCATGAATAACTAGGGTCTTCTATGCTGATTTCACACTTTACACATGTGGTATGCTTGTGTACTATTGTTAAGAAATGCTGTCCAGTATAAGCCCCCCTCAGCGCTAGAGGTCAAATCTTTTTTCTCTCAACTTACACTTCTTCTCACTTGAAAAGACAAAAATCAGAAATCAATCCAATAATTTCTTTAAAACACTAAAATATTCATCATTTAGTGATTTCTTTGACTTTATGTACTCATGATTTTTATAATTTTTTTGCTTTTAGTGTTTTTTTTTCTTAAATGTTGGATTTACTTTTCATATCACTTTTTCATTTGAATTTGATAATGATCCATTTGTTATGGTACTATATGTATTGTTTATATGTATACATATAATATATATAGAAAGAATAATGTTAAGATTTGGTCAAACTAAAAAATTTTTTAAAATGATTTGGTCAAACTATAGTTTCCCATTCAAATTAAAAAATGTTTGCAAGGTTAAAAAAAGGACAGTTGCTAAACAAGTTGTAAATAGAGACTTGCATAAAAATTTTAAATAAAATAAAATAAATAATAAAGTTCGGCAAAGAGTAACTCTTCAGGAGTTCTGCTGAGTCTGGCCAACACTCCTCACCCTGAAGACTTCCAGGGAGAAATTAAAACCACAGTGACCTGAAAGAGCCTTGGGGAGCCCTATCCTGCGCCAACTGACCATGGAGAGAGCCTTGCACAGCTTTGGCCAGACTCATCATCACAAGATCCTTCTTGAGCTGTGATTTGCCCTCCTCTCCTTAGGAGGTAGAAATCCCAGTGACGCCCACACAGCAGGAGCTGTGCTGAGCCTACAAGGCCCTCCCATGCTTGTGAGAATCTTGCTGATCTGCGCCCTGCACATCCAACATCACTGCAAGAAATGTAAAAAGGAAGGAATAAAAGGCAATCTCAGACTTCTGGCCTACCCAAAACAAGTCCAGGAGACAAGGTCATAAAAGAACTTGGAAATTATACATCTGAAATGTAAGAGATCATAGCAATTGAAGTAAAGAAACAACTCCATCGGGCTATGGAGGAAATCAGATCAGAAATAATCTGTCAGGTAAAAAATGAAATGACAAGATCGTGAAAGAATTTCCATATGCATCCATGGAAGACACAGATTAAAAAAAAATAAAAGGGAATAGTAAAATAGGAAAAATAGAAGAATACAAGAAAGAATTAGAAAGCATGAAACAGATTCAAACTGATATCCAGGACATTAAGAACTCTATTGAAGGCTGGTAAAACCACTTGAATGAAACAGAAGATAGAATTTCAGACCTTGAAGATAGCATTGCCACTAGGGAACATGAAAAGAAACATCTCTTAAAAAGAATAAGAAACCAGGAAGTAAGAATGCAACAGCAGCAAGATGATGCAAAGAAAAATAATAGAAGACCAATAGGTATCTGGTTCTGGAAAAACTGGCTCTCCACATGAAACTAAAACTAGACCTGGGTCTATCACCGAGCACTAAACTAAAGTCAAAATGGATCAAAGATCTAGAAACACTAAATCTCCTGGAAGAAAAAAACAGGTGGAAATCTTGAAGACATAGGGCTAGGCAGAGAGTTCGTAAATAAAAAAATAGACCGCACGGGAAATACCCCAAAGAATCAACAACTGGGATCTCATCTGATTGAGAAGTTTCTGCACATCAAAAGAAACCACTAACAGCATGAAATGACAACCCAAAAATTGGGGGAAAAATCATAAGCAACAATCACACAGACAAAGGTCTTCTATCTAGAGTATATAAAGAACTAAAAAAAAATTGGCCCCTAAATTTAAAGACCCAATCAAAAAATGGGCATCTGAGATAAACACACACTTCTCAGAGGAAAAAGTACGAGTGGCAAATAAATACGTGAAAAACTGTTCCACAGTGCTGGCCATTTGAGAAATGCAAATTAAAACAACATTGGGATCCCATCTCACCTCAGAAAGAATAGCTATCATAAAGAAATCAACTAAAAACAAATGCTGGAGAGGCTGCGGGGAAATAGAAACCCTTCTCCACAGCTGTTGGGAACATAGACTGGTACAAACACTGCAAAACAGTGGAGACTTCTCAAAAAATGAGGACTGGAAATCCCATTCAAATCAGCTAGACCCCTTCTGGGTATTTTCCTAAAATAACTGAATGCATCATACCATAGTGATATATGCACCCATGATTATAGCAGCACAATTTGTCAAAGCCAAATCTTGGAGACAATCAAAATGCTCATCAGTTGAGGACTGGATGAAAAAGATGTGGTATATACAGCGGTGTACTACTCAGCTATAAAGAAAGACAAACTCAAAGCCTTTATCGGTAAGTGGTGCAGCTAAAGGTTATACTCATAAGTGAAATAAATCAGACCCACATGTGTAAATATCATACTGTCTCCCTACTGCAAGGACCTGAGAGAGTAAATAAAGCCTGAAAGGTGTAATAGTTATAGTAAAATGGAAAGAAATAACTTAAGGATTAAGCAATGAATATGAGAGAAAGAAGAAAAGATAAGAAAAAAGGAAGGGGTGAAAATATATATACTGGATGACTAAAATGATTGTGCTAATAATTTCTATCAGTATTTTTTGAAAATGCCAGTTAACATTTAGCATTTTTACCTTGGCGAACTCTGTATGCTGGTATCTATGATCTGAGCAACCACATCGAGGACGGCAATGTGTAACACAAAACCCATGGCTCAATGTCTCCCATCTTGGTCTTCTAAATGTGTGCCATTTCTAATGTCTTATCAATTATTATACTCTCTTTAAAATAATCTTTTAGAAGACAAGGGGAAAAATAAGATTTCTTGTAAGAAAGGCTTAATATTCAATTATTTGTCCAATCTTTCATAACTATATGTGTATATCTGAGTAACAGGTTTGACAATAAAAATAGGTAATATAGCAACCACTGTTAATTAGCTATTTTTATTTTGAATATCTGTAACATATGTATTGTTGCATGTTATCTTATTTCTATCTCTTTTTTTCTATTTGTTTTTGTTTTTGTTTTTAATCTTCAAAATAAAATTTAAAAAAACAAAAAGACTAATAAATATCATCAAAGCAGCTGCAGTTAACACAAAGATACAAAAGGAGTATTTCCAGAAGTAGTAGCAGAGACTTTCCGAAGTATAGGAAATGAACCTGACGTACAGATAACTGAAGCATGTATAACTCTAGGCAGCCAAAATGAAAATAAATCATGACCGAGACGCACAATAATCAAGATTCCAGTAACTGAGCCAAGAAACAGAATATATAAGCTATTAGAGAGAAGAAGCAGATCACCTGTAGTGAAAAGCACATCAGAATCACAGAAAATTTCTCAACATAGACCATCAAATCAAGAAAAGCTTGGAGTGAGATATTTTAAGTCCTGAAAGAAAACAACTTTCAACCCATATTGATGTAAACTGCAAAACAAGCTATTAAATTTAATGGAAACACTAGATACTTGCATGATGAAGAACAACTGAAGAAATTCATTACAACCAAAGCAGCTCTACATAGAGTACTGACAGATATTTTAGGAAGAGACAAAGAAAGCCGCAACATCAGCAGTGAAAGAAGAGAACTACAAAGCAGAGCAAGTAAATAAACAAAAGGGAAAAGCAGGGATCCTAAAGTAGGAAAACAACAAGACAAAGATAAGCCAGTTCCTGTCAGTTATAACTACCAACATAAATGGCCTCAATTCACCAATCAAACGAAGCGGACTGGCAGAGCGGATCAAGAAATATATCCAACAATATGCTGCATACAAGAAACACATTTAACTCAAAAAATTAATAAAGTGAATGTTGAAGGATGGAAAACAGCAGCCCATGAGACAGGAACCTGGAAATAAGCAGCCATAGCTCTTCTGGTTGCTGACAATGCCAACTTTGAATCAAGTGTTATTAAAGGAGACAAAGAAGGTCACAACATACGTGTAGAGAAAAATTTCAAGAAGAGATAACAATTATAAATACATATGCACCCAATGTAGGAACATGCAACTATATAAGAAATTATAACACACATGAAAAATCTAATAAGCAATAACATAATTATATTGGGGTACTTGAACACCCCAATGACAAAAAGAGATAGATCAACCATGCAAAAATAAGCAAAGAAGTAACAGAACTAAGCCATACTTGCCAAGAAATGGACTTTGAACTTTACAGAGTGTTTCACACAACAGCATCAGAATACACATTTTATTCAGCTGCACATGGAATGTTCTCCAAAATATACCATGTCCTATCAAATAGAACACGCTTGAGTAAATGCAAAGCAGTGGAAATTATCCCATGCGTATTATGTGACCACAGTGAAATGAAACTAGAAATTATTGACAAACAAAATGGCAAAATCTCCAAAAACATGGAAACTGAATAACACCCCCCTGAACAGTGGGTCACAGATGAAATTAAAGAAGAAATTAAATTATATAAATACTTTTCAACCCAAACACCACAGGATAAAAGGATGAAGACTTTGCTTCTCGTACTGTGGATAACCACTAAGAAGATAGGAATGTGCAATGTATTAATTATTGAAACTGTCCTATTAATCAGTTTTGAAACTGTCTCATTGCTATTTGTTTCTCAATAAAATAAAAAAAAATCTTAAAAGCAAAAAAAAAAATACTTTCAGACTATTTGTGTAAGATTTATGTAAGATAAAATTTAATTTTATATTGTCTCCAAGATGATCTATTTGTATATACAAATTTTTACAAGTCTGAAAATATTTAACAGCCAAACATTCCTGGTCCGAAGCATTTACCCTTTCGTATAGCACTGACCTCTGACCGTTGGTGCAGTTATAACCTTAGCACCTACTGAAATTTGGGTGCAGATCTATTAATTTTGAGTTTAGCCAGTTATGCCTGGCTTGGGTCTAGCTGTTTTGTTCAGCTCCTTTCTTCTGCAGCCCTTGGAAGTGAACCTGTTATGCCCCACTGGTACAAGAGTGAACCTGTGGTGCCCCTCTGTTGTACCCTTGCCCAGTGGGCACAGGGGAGCACAGAAGCTCTCCCACACACTAGTTGGGCCTGGGATTGGGATGGATCTGGGGGTCCTGAGAGTGTCACAGAGGTTCTCACTCACTGGGTGGGCTTGGGGGCAGGGGTTCCGGAGGGGTAGAGGGTCTCACTCACCTGGCATGCCTGAGTTTTGGTCCGGAGAGGTCCCGCGGGTGCAGGGAAGCCCGAAAGTAATTTCATGCAGTGTTTCTAATAACTTTGCTCCTGGAATAGTTTATGTATATTGTACCACAACAGAGATGAGCTGTCACATTTTTAGTCTCTGATCTGGACAATTTGTGGCTGTTTAGCATCACCATCATTAATGACTGAGTTTTATATCAACCATAAACCATGACTTTCTTGTACTTATTCACATATAATTACTTAACAGTATGACAAGACTCTGAATTCAGAGTGAATATATCATGTGTTGGGTGTCACCCAGTAGCACCATGGCAATGAAAGACCTTCTGTGAGGCAGAAGCACCAACAGACTTCAGAAGCTTTCTGTCTCCATGTGTGATGTGGTGTTTGGGTACAATTAGCTGATGTCAGCTAGATTTATAGTGAAACCTGAGGGCAAAAAGGAGAACAGAAAAATTTCAAAATTTAAACTTTTGACCCAGAAGGAACCATGTATAAAGTTGGGAACAAAGAATGTGTGGCTGCTGAAGAATTTAACAGCATTAAAAATAGACCAAGTACTTTGTATACAGATAAGAAGAAAGACACCCAGATGGCATCTCAGAAACCAAGAGAACCCCACCCACTATAGGCTCTATGGTATGAGGTACAAACTCTTCATTTGGGAAGAAAGTCCATAGACTCCCTGTTCAAGAAAAGGCTCCAGAGGAATTGAGTTCTCAGGGTTCATTCTCCCCAGCCATCCAGGCACCAGGACGATGCTGTAGCTCAGATCCCAGGGGCTGTTCCCACTGACAGCATGCCTTGGCGTCATCCCCATGATTCTGGCTTTACCAGCATGCACACTGCAAGAGTTGGGTCAGGCCTGCATCCACCCAGATTTCAAAGGAAAGTCTGCAAGGCCAAGAAAGAAGCCTCTGCAGGAGGAGAGACTGGAGTTGTGGGACTGAAGTGAAAGGTACAGCGGAGACTCCAGGAGGCCAGAAACTCCAGGAATGTGAAAGAGGAAAGCTGCAGGCCATACTGGAGGCCAGCAGAGTTCAAGGAAGGCCATCAGTGTGGTGTCAAGTTGTGGACATAAGATACGTCAAGTGTCAGGTCTCAGCAGGAGAAAATACTACAGTTTTACAGAAGGCCCCAACACATTTTCTATGGTGTTTTATTGAGAACTTGGCTACATATTGTAACCTAAATTTTAAAAATTATTTATCATATGTACTTTTTATTTTATCTCTCTCATTTGCCTTACCTAAACATTTTCCACAAATACCCCAGAACTCTTCCTATTTAACATATTTTCCATTCCAAAATTAATTTTCTTTCAAAATTACACGTTTAGCTTTAGTTCACTTTTTTCCTTTTACTGTTGCTTCCACTTTTTGCTTCCCTGGCTCAGTCGTAGTCTTATTTAGTAAAGATCTATATCAAAAATTTATAATTTTGCTCAGTATATTTATTTAGGACTAGACTCAAGGCTGGAGACACCTGTAAACCATCTAATAAAATGGAAAAATGTTATAAAAAGCTAGCATTAAAGGAACTTGAAAGACAAATAAGCAACACTCTATATCCTGGTAAAATTCTACAAGCACAAATTTAAAGTTAATTATAGTTTTCATATAGAATGTATTGGCTGTTTTCAGTGGACATTTATGCTAAGCAAATAATTACTTTAATGGAATAGATTTATCTTCCATTAAATTTGATTATGTTCAGAAGGTTGCAAAAGGGGAATGTTTTAATTAGTTATTTAATTTGTGCATAGATTTAATCAATAACACAAGTTATCAGTCTAGTAAGATCCAAGAATTATGTCTCATAGTGATAGTCTAAAAATATTTAGCTAGGAAATTGAAAAAACCTTACACTTCAAGATACTAGTGATATAAGCCCATAGAATCATGTACTGGTATCACTATACCTATAGAAAAGTCTAAACTTCATTAGTAATCATTGTGCATCTATTATTTTAAAAAGTTAATCTATCTGTATAATCTTTTAAAAGAATGCATATCATATTGGTTTACTGTTCAGTATTTTAACTGTTTTGCTTTTCATAACCTTAAACTTTTCTCATGCTTTTACCTGCCTATGTTAATAGGATTTTGAACAATACTAAAATCCAGCTCTTTTATATACCCTTCCTTTTATGATCTAATTTCATCTGTAAGATGATACTAGATGAAAGTCATTGTCATTCCTACATCATTTACAAAAAACCAAAGATCTGGGAGACTAAATTTTAAGTTAAAGCGCACTACTGTTCGCAAGTACCAGAAGCCCAAGATTCAAATGAATGAAACTGAATCCTTTTCTAGTTCACCTTCAGTCTCTTCACTAAGCAACAAAATACTGTGTTGGTTCTGGAATTTATATCTTCTGTTTTTGAGCTCAGTGGATAATTTGAAAGGCTGGGTCAACAAAACTGTATATAATCTTCTCTTTTCTGGCAACAACTCCCCAGAAACAATTGTCCCCTTGTGATGAAGAAAGTACATAGCACACGGTCCCTGATTACAGCCTGCCACCTTGCCTCTGATTGTTGGTTTGGGTAGCATTTCCACCACGCAGCACCTCAGATTTCCAGTTATTTAAGCATCGTAGCTAGCAGGTCCCCTAACAAAGACTGACTCTTCAATGAAAAGCTATATTGTACGGAGCGGCTGGAGCTGGCACTTGGTCCCCTGTTGGGGGTGAGGCAAGGCCGCTGTACCTGAAGCAGTCAAGCTCCTTCAGTCCTGAGAAAGCATCCCGCCTGAGACAATCCCAGTCACCAGTCAGCAGCCAGGACTGTGCCACGCGGTACTAACATTGTCAGATGTATAAATAAGTGTCCCTACAGCGGCAGTTCAGTCCCTCTTGTCCCCTCCAGAGAGAGGGCTGCACCCGACTCCACCTTCAGTCTCTTGTCTTCGTTTCCTGAGCCTCTCGGCGCTGTTCCCTCGGGAACATCGAGAGCTATGTGGGATGCAGCCCTGAATGTCGCTTTCTCTCTTCTTCACGATAGGTTAGTTTCACCAAGCTTTCCTGCTTCTCTTAAGGCCTTACTTTGAAAACTGTAGTTGACGTATGCAACAGTGTTAATTTTTCCCACCAAAACTCTTATTTTGTAGTTTTACTGAGTTCCTTATATAAGTAAAACGAACAGGCGATCTCCTAATTAGCTTGAGTAAGACTTGCTGGTCTGGGAAATAGGTCATTTGTCCACTAGATATCTTTACTTTTGTTCATTCAAATTAAAAATTTTGGGGCTGGGAAGATGGCTCAGTGGAATAAACGCTTCCCTGGCAAGCATGAGGGCCTGAGTTCAACCCCTGGTTCTGCCAAAAAAAAAAAAAGAAAGAAAAAAATTAAAAACTTTAGCAACTATGACTACTAACATTCTTTTTTAAAAATTTTATTTGATATGTCTTGTTATGCAGTTTAGACTCATAATGATCTTCCTGTCTCTGCCTACGCAGCATTGGGATTACACGAGTGTGCTACCGCGCCTGGTTCCAGGGCTAGCATGGTGCATGCAGGGTTCCAGAGCCAGCACAGCGTGTGGCATTAGGGATCAAACTCTGGTCCTTTCCTTGCCAGGCAGGTGCTTAGACTGCTGATCGATCTCCCCAGTTGACCGCTAAAATTCTTATAATTTGAGTCAATGAGAATTATTTAGTTCAAATACTGAGTAAAAAAGGTAACATCATGACTGAAGCAAAACAGGAACATACTTGGTTTAGTAACTGGCTAACTCTAGAAACGAGAGCTTTCTCTTGGCACAAGTGAACCTCAGGCACAAACAGCGCACTTAAGCCTCATTTGCACACTTTCCCTCCAGCCACCCTCCTTGGGTGAGAGTTTAGTCTCGGCTTCCAGTGGCAGCAAGGAAGCTGCTGCACCAGGCGTCGCTCAGAACGCCGCTGGACAGGGCAGCGCCTCTGCTCCAGCACTTCCAAGGGAAGGCCCGTTCATGCGCACTCACGCCGTGCCCGAGCCAAGTCCTGAGATCTGAAGCAAGGAGAAGCACCACCAACCTTAGCGAGTCACTTTCTCTAACTCTGAGCCAGGGGTAGTGCCTGTTCCGAGCTTGTGTGAGAGTAGTGTGTGTGTGTGTGTGTGTACACGTGTGTGTGTGCACACGCATGTGTGGAGTGGTGTTAAGGTAAAATTGAGATAAAGTGTGAGGCTGTTTAGCCCACTTGTGCTACTTTAACAACATGACATGAGCTGGGTTGCTGATAAGCAGCGTGGATTTATTTTTCACACGCAAGCTAAGTCCAACTCAAAATGCTAGCAGACCGACGTCTGGGGGAAGTCCTGGCTCTTGAGGAGGTGCTTCTTCACGGCTTTGCATGCTCGAAGCACTAAAAACCTGCTTTGAGCTTTGTAAAGGCTCTGATCCCATTCGTAAGGGCTCTGCGGTAATGATCTCACCTCTCAAAGGGCCCATCGCGAAACGACACTGGAAATTAGGTTTGAGCATGTGAATTTGGGGAAGATGTAAACATTCAGACCATAGTAGGAGTTCTGACTGGAAAATGAAGGAAATAAGATAGAAGACTAGTAGACAACCACGACACCAAGGTCCAATAGCTGGTGTGGATCTAGGATGGAATTTGAACCGACATAAGCTTTGAGTCTATAACACACGGTTACACTATATTTAATGTTAAAAGATTTCCTTAACTAAAGCAGTCCTGCTTAGGTTATCTAACACTGAAGGGTATAGGAAAGAGTGCATGCAAAGCCATCATGTCCACACAATTTCAAAGCTACAGGTTTATTGAGATAGAACAAGCCACCTTGCCCGTGGCCTAGAATCCCCTACTCAGAAAACGGAAATGGGAAGCTGAAGTAGGGACTATCGTTTCAAACGCAAGTGGAACCAAGACCAGTGTTGGACTATAGGCCGAGCTGTGGAGAAAACTGTCCAAGCGGTGGCAGTGCACGCCCTGCAGCACGTGCCGGGACCTCTGCAGGAAGAGAGTAGGGCAGTGGGAAGGAGCTGCTTGAAGTATGAATGGGAACCAGAAAATAAATGAGAAAACTGGACGGCACCTCAGTTCAGCTATTCCACTGATTTTGAAGTTATGATTGTTGGCATAGAAGAAGAGTAAAAACCAAACGTTACACAATGTTATAACCTGAAAAAAATAGTTTACCTGCTTTCATTAAGTTGTCTAAAACTCCATTGCAGGGGGGAAATAGGCTCAGGGGACATCATATTTCTATGAGAGTAAGACAGTGTCTTGGAATCAAACTTGAAATGGTGTTAGAAGCACCATTTGCCAATATGGACACTTAGAAAAGTTTGACATTCTAATGAAAGTCAAGTACTCCAAATCTATTTAAGCTCTATACAAGCCTCCTTGATTCATGAGCACAGAAGTTAAATAATCTCCAACCAGAAGAAGAAAAATTCTCCGTATATCTGAGTGAACCAGCACACGTATAGCATGTTCAATTTTCAGGGCACTGAAAGATCTTAAAGGGACCAGTGACATATTTTGTTGGGCTCAAATCTTGTGATCTGTGATACTGCTCTAGTTAACTGAGGAATTTCACGTGTGTATTCACAATATATGAATATACATAAGGGAACATTTCCATGCCTGTCGTTATAATTTATTCCTGGCATCTGAGGAACTATATATGCTCCTCTGTAAGGTTGTCAAGTAACAAAAACATACCTCTAGCGTTGGGGAGATAGGTTGGTGGTCTAAGTGCCTGCCTGGAAATGCAAGGACCCAGGTTTGATCCCCAGTACCGCATGCCATTCTGGCCTAGAACCCGGGTGCACCATACCACCCTCCATAACTGGGCATGGTGGCACATACTTGTAATCCTAGTGCTGGAGAGGCTGAGACAGGAGGATCACTAGGAGTCCAAGCTACGTAGTGAGACCCTGTAACAACTAAATAAACAACTAAATGTTTTTTAAAATTAAAATGCCTTTAATAAATGTTATCTTACAAACTATAAAAGATGAAGATAAATCATTACAATGGGTGGGGGTTTTCTCTGATTTTATGTCCCTCACTGGACTGCCCACCCAACTTCAGGCTCAGAGGTCACACATGAGTTGCAAATTATTTTTTGTTACATGCAAACAATTCAATACAACTAAATTTCACACTAGATGCTATAGATCTAGGTGCTATAGATTTTTGCCTTTATTTCTTAAGTGTAGCTTTGCAAGCAACGATATTTTCTACAGATAGCAAACAGTCATATTTTCTAGCTAAATATAATGCAGCAAGAAGTAAACAAAATGATGTAATAAGTTTAAATCCCTAAATACTTTTCCTGACCATCTTTCATGTGATAGACAATATACGGATACGCAGCAAATATTTAAAAACAACTAATGTACGAGTCATTCAGGAACTGATACGATTAGAAAGAATAAATATTTTAATTCGGTATATTTGAGAACAGGATTAAAATCTAAATAACACTTTGTTAAATTTTGTTTTTTAAATAAGAAGTTAAGGGACCAGGGCAACAGCTTAGTAGAGTGAGTGCTTCCCTGGCTAATGCGAGGTCCTGAGTTTGATCCCTGGTACCACCCCGCCCCCCAAAGAAGTTAAACTATGTGGATTACAAACTGGCCTCGACTGATCAATTTAGAATAGGTCTTCATTGGTCTAAATAAGTCATCCTAAGGATGAAATGTTTCTTCAACTTAAATGGCATTCCTACATGCATGCTACAGTCATAGTTGTGTTATTGTTTTTGCAAAGGAATAGATTATACCATGGTGCTAATAATTGATTTAATCAATGAGTATTGATATTGCCATACAGCCTTAATACTGCAGTTATTTCTTGGGGGGGGCCCATACAATTCTTAGACCTGAGATAGGGTTGTGGTATTCATCAATTATAATGTTATTAATTTAATTTAGGAATTGTCATATAACCAAATGTTACTGTCTGTTTTTCAGTAACTAATCCAACAAATACGATGCAAAAAGGTGGCTGATTTAGTGAAAAAACCACAGAGCTTCCAGCCAGAAGTCCTGAGCTTAACTCTCCACTGGGCTGCTTTCCTACACATGGTACAGGCCTTCCAGTCTTGGAATCACACTCTCTAGCCCTAAGACGAGAGAGGACAGCTACACTATTTGTATGAGAGTTTTCCAATTGGAAAGAAATGCATACACTTTATAAATGCTTATTGAAATCTCCATGCAAGTGCTAAAAGGAAAAATATCATTGCCTTTTATAATTTATATCATTACAATTTTACAAACTTATGTGTAGTCTTTATTTATTTATTTATTTATTTATTTTCTGTGGCTGGCTCAACCTGCCCCGGGGTGGGGCTGGCATGGCATGTGGTGCCAAGGAGCAAAGCGCAGTCCGACCGCGCTTGCCTACGCAGGCACTGTGGTCTGCTGAGCTATTTTACCAGTCCCCAGTCCATAGTTATTGTATTTCCACTATGTGAACATCTATGGAGTAAATACAAGTAACATTTTACAAAATGAAATACAAATGAAAGCACTGGCTGTATAATTACCTAGATTATAAATAGAAGCAGAAAACAGAAGGCCCCAGATAGTTTCCATAAGATTTCGTAGCAGAATCTTAAAGTGTTTTGGTGTTACCACTTTCACTGGACACAGCTGCTCCATACAGAGGAAGACAGAGGGGTGGGGTGGGGTGGGAAGGGAGGAGGGGAAGAGGAAGAATGGAGGACAGGAAGCATTCAGGGAGGAAGGGGGAAAGGAAGGAAGCAGCCACGTTTTCCTGTGGTTTTTGCTAAGATTTATTGTTGACTTCTAATAGAGATCTTGTCACGACAACAAGTCCAATACCAAGGGCTCACGCCTGAGAACCTTCTGTCCTAACTTGGCTTTTTCCTCTCCCGGTAGTGTTCTGGGTTGTGAGGAAAGACCAGCTATTTGAAATTTTCTGCCCATGCTCTACTTACTCATTCCACAAATATTTGCTGAGCCTCTTCTGTCTTCCACGTTCTAGTTGCAGAACACAAAGATGAATCAATCATAGGTCCGGCCAGGGAGGGCCAGAAAAAAGATTTGTGAAGCTATTATTTTCAAAGTGTTATTCTAATTAATGTCTAGAACATCCTTTGAGGGCCAGGGATATAGCTCGGGGCACAGCACCTACCTGGCAAGTGCAAGGTCCTGAGTTCAATGTCTAGTACCAAAAAATAAATTAAATAAAGAGAACATCCCTTTGAGCAGAGTGCTTTTCTAAAACCTGCCAGGCTATAGATGCAAATCTTTTAGAACTAGAGAAATAAATATGCTATGGAAAGAGCAATAAGAAGATGAATCTCATACACACACACACACACACACACACACACACACATGGCCCCCCACATACACACCCCAGTTCTAAGTTGACGTAATCGGTAGTAAGCACATCTAAACAATGGGAGCAACAGTGAGGAGCAGAAGCACGTGTTCATGAAACTTATTCAAATCATGCGCATGGCTTAGTTATGGTCTGTAAAATGTGGTATTTGAAAAATAAAGTAAAATATGTAAGGTTTATGAGATGAAATCATGCTGAAAAAAATCTTTCTAATACATTTTATAAAATGTATTAGAAAGGTTTTGGATGTGGCCTCAGAACTATTTTGGAAGCAAGATAGAACACTCAAAGGTCTGGATGAGTTAGTCGAAACTTACTTTTCTTGACTCCACGATACTGGTTTAGGCCTCAGAAGTCTGGTAATTTTTACAGAAGTGCATCGTTCATCATTGTACTTCTCGTTAAGCTGAATAAGTCTCTGCAGGACAGCTCCAGTGGGGGTTGGCTGCGAGTGTAGAGAAGGGTTTTGTCTGTTTGTTTATTTTTAGAAGAAGCGGTTGAACACTTCTTAGAGGACCGATAAATCATTGGCTTGGTAATCTTAATCCTGAATTTTGGAAACGATCCTAACCTCTTTATAATGGTTTTAGAAAAGATTTCTTCTAAAGATTCTGGCTAACAATACTCTTTTGGTCAGGTATGCTGGACATCGCTGTGAATACTGGGAATCTAACCAAGAAGAATAAATTATAACCTAAAATGAAAGCCAAAATACACACCAGCTTAAAATTCTGCTCTGTACTGTTTGGCCCACACAGAGAAGGAGCACCCTTGCAATTCCCTGGACGTGCAGCTCAATAACATTTCTAGGTCAGTTTTTGACCAACTCTCCTTTCCAGGTGATACTAAACGCAACAGTAGCGGCCTACCTTAACACCAGCCTCTCTCTTCCCTGTCTCCCACATCTAGATTGGCTTGAGGCCGCTCATTCATAAACCTTGGGCTTCTGTGTGACAAGGGGGCTGCTGGCTTGGGTTCAGTTTCCTAGACAAAGATCGAGCAGGACCCCATGCAAGAATATTTCTCCATCCAGGTGAACAAGAAGAGGAGGACAGGTGGCAAACACGTGTTACCAAGCAAGGCCTTGGAAGGTCTACTTGAATCCTGTAGAGCTCTTCCTGGAGGCAGGACAGAGCAGTGACACCTCAGAGCGGCCTGTGCCAGCGGGCGGGGTGCTACGAGGTGACACGGCCATGCTCCAAGCACTGCTGCAGAGCACAGCGACTTTGACTGTGTGCTTATCAGGAGCACAGAAGTAGCCCAGATGGCTGAGGGCTCCTCCTGAGGGAGCGCTTACTGTGGGCCTGTGGCGTGAGAACAGCTGAGGGATGTGGGGAGGGGCGGGTAAGTCTTTGTAAGGTCTTTTCTTAAGTAAGTTCATTGGTACATTTTAGATGTACAAAATGATCACATTCACCTTAGGGGAACTTATACCTGTACATGAGATGCCTTGTGCTTCATTTTCTCCATTTCATCCCCACCCTTCTGCCCCTCTTCCCCTTGTTATTTACAAAAGCCTTGTTTGTTTTTTCCTTCTTTTCTCATTTCTTTCTTTTTCCTTCTTTCCTCCCTCCCTTCGTTCCTGCCTCCCTCCCTCCCTCCCTTCCTTCCTCCCTCCCTCCTTCCCCCTACCCCTTCCTTGGCTCTCTTTCCCTTTGGACCATTTCCTTCCTATGGCATAGCAACTGCTACACAGAGTATCACAGTTTTTGTTCTTAGTTATAGTTTAAGTTTCTCACAGCAGAAGAACAATGCGGTATTTAAGCGTGTGTCTGATTTACTTCACTTAAGGGTATGATCTCAAGATCTATTTATTTGTTAGAAAAGTCTCCAGTTTATCCTTTTTAGGGCTGAGTGGAATCCCATTGTATAAAGAACCCACGTCTCTCCACACTCATCACTTGGTGGGTGTTTGAGCTGTTTCCATGATTTAGTTGTTGTAAACTGTGTGACTGTAAACGTTGGGGTGCACGTACTGTTGTGCTTTGTTACTGTTATGGTTTGTGTCTAGTTGTCCCCCCAAAGCCTCATGCAGTCATGGGGTGGGGA
>NDGM011180970.1:0-11650 GCA_002564305.1 Octomys mimax | reverse complement strand
ATATCATGATGCTAGATATCAAGATCTTCAGTTTAAAAGAAATCAGAATTTTGTATCTGTGTAAGTCCCTATTCTTCAGTTTGTGCCTCCAAAAGTGTCTTGGTAATTCATCTTATCAAAGGACACGAAGAATACTGTTGTAATTTTGACTGGAATTTCATTGAATGTTCAGAATTCTTTCATGCAGAGGGCTTAAATTTTTTTTGTTAGATTTATTCCTAAACATAAATGTGACATTCTCTGGCTCCGATATAAATGTTTTAGTTAAGTTTCTAGATGTTTCCTATACCACAAAATTGGAAATGACTGCTGTATACTAATCTTATTTTCAATTACTTTACTAAACTATCATTGCTAAACTTGTTGATTGGGGGGGGTTTCTATGCTAAAAAATATATTATTTATTTTTTTGTACTTGGAACAGGGTCTACAGGGTCTCACTTTGTAGACTGGACTCGTAGTGATCCTACTGTTTCCCCAAGCACTGGGGTTACAGGTGCATGCCACCACACCCAGTTTCAATTGCTGTCTCAGCATGCCCCAGGGTGGGGCTGGCACATCATGCCAGGGATTGAACCCTGGCCACTGCGCTAAAAATATTATTGCTGATACTATATATCATTAATTGACTCTGTCCAAGTCTTTTATTTCTGCAACTTACTTAAGTCTTACTGTGCTTATGCAAACTTTAAGAAAATATTGACTCTAAGTGGTGCTTGTGAACCTCCATTTATATTTTTAAATTAAATTAAATGGCATTTATTTGGTTTTTATGCAGTTCAGGCTGGCCTTGAACTCATTTTATAGTCTAGGCTGGCCTTGAACTTGCAGCAATCCTCCTAGCTCAGCCTCCCAAATTCCCTCGGCATTACAGGTATACACCACCATACCTGGCTTGTAATTTTTTTTTTAAATAGGCAAAAACTTTGTGTTAAAACTTATTTTTTGGCTTCTCTGGCTTAATTAACAGCTAACAAATAATTGAGTATAAGTAGTAATTAAAAAGCAGGAGTGTCCTAGAGCCTTAAAATTTAAAATATTACATATCACTATTGGCAAGATAGCTCAGCGGACTAAGTGCTTGATTACGTAAGCTCAAGGGCCAGGGTTTGATCCCTGGCACCACATGCTGTGCCAGCTTCCCCCCCACCCCCCAGGTGCGCTGAGCTGGTGATGGAGTCCAGGTGTGGTGACGCATGCGTGTAGTTTTAGCACTAGGGAGGCTGAAAACTGGAGGATCACTGAGTCTCAGCTGCATAGTGAGACCCTGCACACACACACACACACACACACACACACAAACTGAAAAAAATTACATATCTATACTTCATCATATCCTAACCAAAAGTTTAAGTACAATCAAAGTTCAAACAATTTTTAAAACAAGTTGAATACATTCCTTTTGCTTTTCTGCTGGAGATCTCACCAACATTCTAAACAAGATCACCATCCTTCCCTGTAACAAATGGTGCTTTTTCACCCAGGTTTTCCCAATGTCCTGAAGCCTGTTAGTGCCAAGCTGGTTTAAGATCCTGGGTGACATATCTGTCAGATGCTTTGTCTTAGCATGGCTGGGAATGGTGAACGTATTTGTTGCCAGAGATGTCTGGACAGTAGGATTATTAAACTGGATCCATTTCCTGGTATGCAAACATTATTACAATTTTTAACATCAGGGATGCTGCTCATTACCTTTAAATTTTTATTTTATAGTACATATTTATAGTACATAACATTTACATTCCTTATGGGGAGTTGATACATGTACATAACAAATCCTAATTCTATATATATATATTTTTTAATCTTTTTGCCCTCCATTCCTTTTTTTTAGGGAAGGGTCTACAGGGTGTTCAAGGTCTCACTACTAGATCAGACTCATAGTGATCCGCCTGTTTATAGCCTCCCAAGAGTTGGGATAACAAGGTCATTCCACCACACTCAGTCTCAATTGCCAATTGCTGTCTCAGCATACTCTGGGGCGGGGCAGGGCCAGCATAGCAGGCCCAGGGCTTGCACTGCCCTCTGTTCCTAATTTTGTAAAGGAGAACTGGAGATTTTTATTATAAGAGACAGTTGGTTGTATCACTTGAGAGTATTTCCTTTTTACTCATGCACAATTGTGTCTAATATTTGGCAACTTTCTCTTAGTTTATGATGGGTTCTTTTATTTTGTTGGAAATCGGACTTCATGGGAAAGATAGAGTTGGCATTAAAGAGGTCTCAGGCAGACTAGCTGAGAGTCCAGTTTCTGATTTTAAAGGGAAAGCTTCTAAGATTTAACTATTGAGGAAGACTTTTTTTTGTAGATAAAACAGGTTCTCTCTCCTGTTCCTACTTTAATAATCTTTAAAGAGAATATGAATAGGCCTTGAATTTTATCAAATTGTCTATTGAGATTATTCCTTTTTAATACATTATGGATTTTCTACCATGAAACTATGCTAGCATATCTGTAATAAATCCAACTTGGATGTGTTCTAGTATCTTTTTTATACACAATTAAATTTAATTTGCTAATATTGAGAATTTTTACATGCACTGTATATATTTAAGTGAAATAAAACTGTAATTTCTTCCATAATGTTTTTGTGTTCCTACCCTTCTTAAAAGAAAAAAAGAGAATGCCTATTGATTTGTCTTAATGAACAAGTAGAATTATAAATAACCTCTGGGAACCTAACTTAATGTAAGTTAAAGAACTTCTGAATTGGCCACAACTTCTAACTTATACTTGGTTCTCAAATTTAAGAATATAGGTTTTTATGTCTCATAAAAGATTTTGACCTTTTAGTCAATACCTCAAATGGTTCTAACGAAGATGACTTACTGACATGCTTTGAAAAACAGCCTCTGGCAGAGAGAACTCCTGGCTTCCACTTGCTCTCACGGCAATCTAGAGGCAGAACTGAGACAGGCTCAAGTACACAAACATCTCCATCTTTTTATGGGGGATATGAACCCTATAATTCGATGTTTTCACATCTTAACTAAGCACTTCACATATAATGTGGCCATTAAGTTTTGCTGTTTAGGGTGAGACAGCAGAACTAGCATTAATTTCTTCTTCACCATTTCATAGGTAGAAGATCTGTTATTACTATAGGTATCTGCAAATTCAGCATAAGATTCTTTTTTATTATTATTATTTTAGCAAAGGATTCTTTGGATTTTGCTTTTTTTACTAAATTGAGATTTTAAAGGAGTCATTTTATAGCTTCCAAACTGGCCTATCTAAATGGCCAGCCTCATTCCTCTTGTGCTTTGGGGCCAGGTATTAAGTAAAACAGGTGTTAAACATAAGCACCATCACATACATATTCATATGTATAGCTGTACAATTACTGATAGCTAAATGTTGGAAGCAGTCTATACACCCATGAAAAGATAAATCAATAAAAAAATGGAGCACTGTTCTGGAGTGTTACAACAAAGTACTACTTTGCCAAAAAAGTACAACATTAAGACCTTTATAAGAAATTGGTGCATCTAGAGCTTTGGACCATAGTGTCAGGTGAAGTAAATCAGAGAAACAAACTCAAATGATACATTATTTCTCTTATACAATAAATCAAATATATACAAGATGTGCAAAATAAAAGACAGATAATAGAAATTAAAGATATAAAAAGTTATACTGGGCATGGTGGTGCATGCCTGTAACCCCAGCACTGGAAGGCTGGAAACAGAAGGATCACTATGAGCCTGAGATGCATAGTGCACAGTGAGACCCTGTACCAAATACATGGGAAAAACTAATATAAATGTATATAAAACTATATGCATATAACTATATATATACTAATATATATAACTATACTAATATAACTATATAAATATAAATATAAATATAAATATAAATATAAATATAAATATATATATATATATCCCCAGCATGGCCAGTATAACTAAAAGTTGTTTTACAATAAGTATTGTGTGTATTTCTATGTTTTACTTTGTTCATCTGGCTGTCAATCTGTGTTTAAGATATTTAACTTGGTAAAAATTTATAAAATAAATAATCTCATGCTGGCAAAAAAAAAAAAAAAACCCACACAAGTACTATGATACTATGGTAGTCAATATGATTACTGACAGATAGCTACTAACTGACTAATGGACAGGCAATATATAGAGGGTGAGCTGGGTATGCTGGATAAAAGGATAAACATGTGCAGAACTGAGCAGGCTGGCACAATATCCTATCATATCTTATCACACTATGGAGAATGGTGGTCAATTATGAGTTATTGGTTTCAGGAAGTGTCCATTTAATATTTTCAGACTGGTTGACCATGAATAACAAGCTGCAGAAAGAAAAACTGTAATTAAGGGGGGAATTCCCATATGACATGATAGGCCAGTGAAAGAGCTAAAGAAGATAAATGCCCTTCCTTCCTCACAGTACTTCCAAGCAGGATGCACATGGTTGCTTAGTTGCCTAAGCCAATCTTGGTATATGTTTACTGCTTCAACATTATGAGTAACAGTTCTCCTATTCATTAAAAAAAGAAATCCCAGTTTGGATAAGTATTAGCCCTCCTTTGGGAGCCTTCATATCACAGTGCCTTTCTTTTTTATGACAGGGTTGAGATTTATGACTTCTTTTCCTTCACATCAATCCATCCCCCAAGCTTGAAGGACTAAATGAAAACCAGAATTTGAGAAAGACTTTGAGAAAGTCTGAGATACAGAAATGTTTAGGCTTAAATCCAGGCTAAATATCCTTGTATTTTATTCTAGTCATAATTCATCAGACACAAAATCTATCTAAGAATCTAATATCAAACTTTGTTTTGCTTATAAAGTCATTACAGCTATGGTGAACTATAAGGGTTCTGGAGTGCAAATTACAGAAAGAAAAAAAAGAATTTCTATCATAACATATAATAAAATAATAAATCTTTTACAACTTAGATCCAAGATAGGTTTCCTATTGTCACAAATGGATAAGTGCCAACTAAGGAATTAAAGCTCTCTTGGAGGTACTAGTTGTAGGTAAGGCCTAATTCTTTGTTTCGTTTTGGGTGATTCTGGTACCGGGGATCGAACTCAGGACCTTGTGTTTGCCAGGCAGGTGCTTATGCCACTGAGCTATCTCCCTGGCCCTCTAATGCCTAGTTGTGATGTCATTTTAGTTCTCTACCTTCATTTCAACCAGTTTGTTACAAACCTATTCATTTTCAGAAGTCCAATATACATACTAAAATTCAAGAATAAGTAGTTTATCTTATCTTCCAAAGAAAAGTTTAAAATAGTTATTCAATGAGTATTATTTCAAAGAGTTGTATAGGAAATATAAAAGCTAGGCTTTTAAACTCTTATACTAACAATCTGAAAATAAAATATACTGGCATAACCTTTGTTATCTAAGCTTAAAACCCCATTTCTTCAGTTCCACACTATGATGAGTTCCAATTCTTTCTTTGCAATTCCTTTTTCTTTATACTTCCATCATACCACTGCTACCTTATCATCACCATCACATCAATAACAGCCACTTATGGAACTTGACTGTCTCTATTAAAAGTTTCCCTTATTCAGTTATCCATTTTACCTAACATACAAATCAAATGTGTCCAAATTATGTCCAAAATTTTCTTCAATCTGTATCCACTCTTCTTTCTGGCTTCATTCTTCCATGAATACTAACCTGAAGCAGACCTAAACCATTCTCTCAAAGACCCTAATAAAATGCCTGGAAGAAAACACATGTCAAAAATGTGTAAGAGATTAAATAATTAAAAGGCTTCATGGTTTTTCTCTTACCTAGCTGTAGGCTATCATAATGACAGAGTTTCATGGTATTCACAAAGAAATATACTATTTCCTTAATGATATAATAAGTGTTAATTACTTTAAAAACATGACAAAACAAATCTGTTCAGAACAATTATATCAGACTATTTGGATTTTTCTTTTCTTTAGAAATATAGTAACAACTTCTGGCTCATATCCAACAGAGTAATTAGAGAAAAAAAACAGTATTCTTAATTTTATCAAAATTTTATTACTAACCTGTTGAGGAGTAATGGTATCTCTGTAACTTGGTAAGATTTTCAGAGTGACACTTCCACTAATATTTTTCAGTAATTCTTGTAATTCCTTTGGATTGTTTCCAACCTCATGGCCATTGACTTCTTTAATGATATCACCAACGTGAAGCAGGCCTTGTCGGTCTATCATCCCTCCATGAAGGATTCGGGCAATTACCAGATCATTATTTTCAACTCTAAATGTTACACCCTATGGGAAACAATTATTACTTATTTTACTAAGAAGAAACATACAAATACTATGAATATGTAATAAAATATTCTAAAACTAGGTACGAGGATTGTTATTTTGTTTTTTCCTATATTAATATTTTAATCCCATTAAATTATGTACAACTATGGCAACATACAGCATGTTGGTTTCACAGTAAGATTAACCCTAAAAAGGAAACACACTAGTAACTGGTCTATACTCTATATGATAAAAGGAAGCTCAAAGAAGTTAAGGTACTTGTCCATGTGTATGGACTTCTACCTTGCTTTCTCACTTTTCTATTTAGCTGTGTTTAGCATCCACAAATATGTGATTTTAGTAGGAGACAGCAACCTTCACTATTTCGAGGGTGCTATTATGGCTACAGTTTTACTACAGTTTTCTTCTGTGTTTTGCTATCAACTTCAGTAAATAACCTAAATTCAGTTTTTCAAAAGATCAGAAGAAATAGAATAATTACCTTTGAGGATTTTTTTCTTCTAAGTTTAAATTTTCATTTTGGTTTTGCTTCATAAAACTAAGTTAATAAAACATCAATAGGTATTTAAATATGGGCCAAAAAGACTGATAAATCACACATGAACACAATGTTCACACTAATGTAGTATCAAAAATAAAACTCTATTACGCTAGTGACTAAGCCACAAAGGATGTTACACTTTAGATTTAAGAAGGTACTTAGTTATCTACTCACCAATGGCTCCCCAGCTCTTTTGTGAATACCAAGAATACGAATGGCATCTACTGGTAATAACTGATTATTGATAGAATTATTCATTTCTGGGCTTGATGGAGGTGAATCATAACACTTTGATGCCACAATATCATGCGCTTCCAAGAGTGACTAGAAGTCAAAACACCATGTGGTTATTAGCTACTGATGGAGTAAGTTACTAAAAATAATTTCTTAGTTCATTATCCCAGCAGAGTGCTAACAATTTCCAACTCACACATTATTAAATTTCTAAACAGAAACCAAACATAGAATCTTTTTAAAAATATAAAAATACGTAGTTTTATTTATTATCCCTAAGCAACTTTCTTGCTTTAAGTTTGAACAGACAGAATTCAGCCATATTTTTTAAAAGTGGCATGCTCACTAGGAATCAAACCCAAGTTTCCAAGTCTGGGGCAGAAAAGGCACTGAATTTCACTGTCACTGGTGTTTTTCTCAACATCACTTAATACTTACCATTAATCTCTACTTATGAGGCATCATGAAAATACAAATGACAATCTAAATTTTTACTCTCTCATTGTTAGTTTTATACCCTTTTTTACATGTGAAAAATGTCTCTTAAGATAGCCAACAAAAAATAAATGTTAGCATCTTATATCAGTGATAGGAAATTTTATATCACCAATAAAAATTTCAGTCTTTAAGGGATATTTCTGATGGGAAAAAAATGAGTCAGTAACAATGCTGGATATAACATATTTTTTTTAACTTCTATTTTTACTATAAATGTCCTGTCATCACAGATGGTTTTATCTAGCTTCTTAGGAATTTCGTGGTTATTTTATATTTACTTTTTTCATTATCTTTCCTAAAGGAGTAAGGTATGCTATAACAGAATATATTCAGCATAAAGCTAAGTACACAATAATTTGAGTGAGCAGAATATAAGCCCCAAAAATCCACCCAGAAAATCAAAATATAAGAATCTGAATACTGGCTTAATTAGCAATTCCTAGTAATTCAATGAAATCATTTTTAAGAAACTGTAGAAAAAATTCACAAAGAAAAAGAAACTCACAAATCTATATGTAAGGATTCTTCAAAGTTATTCAAAGCTCCAACTTGGGCTGGTTGGATTTTTATCCTACATTTTCTTTTCAGGCAGTTTTCATTCCCATGACTTGAACCACTACTTAGATGTTAATACCTCCCAATTTTACATTTCTGATCCAGAATGTTCATGAACTTCAGACTCATATACTAAACCTGCCCATAACTGGATAAAGTCATCACAGTTTGAAAACTACAAGTAATCATAGAGAACAGAAACAATGAGGTAAATGAAATTTCCCGAATCTACATTTCTACTGAAAACAAAGGAGGACTGAAAAATTCATTTATCTCAACTTTTCTTTTTTTGGTACTTTGGATAGAACCCAGGGCCTTCTCAATGAGTTATGTCCCCAGTCCCTTTTTAATTTTAATTTGGAGATAAGGTTTTGCTAAGACAATATGTAGTTGTCCATCCTGGGAATGAATTTGGTAATCATCTTGCTTCAGCTTCCCAGAATACAGAAATTGCTGGTATATACCACCACACCTAGCATTTAAACAACTCTTTTTTCTTTTTTGTATTTTAGGGAAGGGTCTATAAGGTGTTCAGGGTCTCACTACTAGATCTGGCTCCTAGTGATCCGTCTGTTTACAGCCTCCCAAGAACTGGGATTACAGGTGTATGCTACCATGCCCAGTCTCAACTGCAGTCTCAGCATGCCCTGGGGGCGGGGCCAGCATGGCCGGCCTGGGGATCAAACTCCTAGCCCCTGTGCCTGCTTGCAGATGCTTTAATCTGCTGAGCTATTTGGCCAGACCTTGCAACTTATTTTTATCTTATTTATTTATTTAGTGGTACAAGGGATGGAACTCAGGACCTTGCGCTTGCCAGGCAGGGGCTTACACCAGTGGCAACTCTTTATTTTTAAAACTGGTAAAAAGAACCATTTCCATGCTTTGCCAGTATGAAATACATTACAAAATAACAAGATAGCTGATGAGAAGCTCTACATTTATGAGGAACACTAATAAATGTAGAATGAAAGAATTGGGAAAATGTTGCATTGTAACCTTTAATGAAAAATACCGATTTAGGCACGGATTAATTTGTGTTTATCAAAAGGTAAATAAATGGTTGACAGGTAATAGCATTAGTATGTCAGAATAACAACACATTTGATTACTTGGTGCAGTTTACTTCTTAGAAGTGTTAAAAAAGATGAGACCATCATTATCCTTAATCAAGAGAATAATCTCTCTACATCAATCATGGCACAGCAACCAGGTAGTGTAAGTTTTCTGATGTAGTCAAAATGTATGTTGTATCACATTTAAGACGCATTCTAGTTCTAAATAATAAACTTGAATCATCAACATTTTAGCTGGAACTTCTGTTTCCAGGAAATAGAAGAGCTGACAATACAGCAGAAAACAGCCAGACAAACCCACAAAGTGGGACTGGACCTTGGGCTGGTCTCTTCAGTAAGTCAGCATCATAATGAAGGGGGAGTGCAGGCTTTCCAGGGTACTCAACCAAATGCCACAAAGAGACCTGGATAGAAATTCGTATCAACAATAACTCCCTGCCTCTAAGATTTCCACTTGTCCTCTGGATAAAGTCTGAATCATTTAGTATACCTTATAAAGGATTCAATCAACTGACTCCTAAAGAAAAAGTATTTCTGACAGGTATCCATGTTTTTGTATACAAGACACTGGCATATGTAAGAAATACCTCACCATTAATCATTGTATTCTGCAATACCATTTTTTGAGATATATGTTTGTGTGAGAAAAAGCAGATGAGTATTACCATTTGATTTTCAGTGTTAACATTTGTAGTGCAAAAGAACTGACTCTTTACAATAGTATATGCTTCTATCTTAGCAATATTCTCATTGTTTCTCACAAAACCAATTGAGATAGAGGGCTTTCTGTATTTCTGGGATTTCTATTCTCTTCAATTAATTTACTTCCATAACATTCCCTAGTATCATACTCTTAATTACTACAGGTTAAAAAGAAATTTTTCTGTCCTTCCTCTGAAATTGACTCCTCTTCATGAAACTGATGAACTTAGGCACAGGACAATGACTAAATTGTACTTATGTTGGTCCAAATCTGCAGAATCACTATGTTATGTAACTTTCTACCTGTAGACAGCTCTACAGAAACTGCCCTACGAAAGCCCAATCTTCATAATGACTGCTAAAGAATATTCCTTATTGGGTCAAGAAGGACTTCAAAGCAGAGTGGTAGAAAAGAAGAAAGAAATCCATTTGCAACGTGAGGAAATGTTGCTATAATGAGCTCTGACAATTCATCAAGGTTATGGTTTTAATTGCACAAGAAATCCATGGTGATATATTTCTATAATGGATGCTGTATATACATATGCAGTATGTAAGTATGTACAGTTGTGTTTGATGGTTTATATATATCCAGCTTATCAGGATATTCAAATACCTAAGCTGGAAGTTGCATACTTATAAGCCAATGCTCACGCTACACTGGAAGGCAACAGTGAGAATACTGAGGAACATGAGACCTGGGAAGAAGAAAGGCAGATAAAAGTTACCTGGAAGTGAGGTTCCTTGAGTATACCAACCAATTCTGCCACATTTTCATCCACATTTATTAGGGGTGTGATATCTTCAAGAATTTCATTGACTAATTCCAAATTATTGTCACTGACAGCTTCTAATTTTGAATCTTCAAGCCTCTCATGAGCCTAAAAAGACAACAGTGTATTAAAGTAATAGCAATTATTTTACTCCAAATCAGTTTATTCATTTATTTCTTTTTAATAGCTTTAAAATATATTACTCAGAGGTGTGATTCACTTAAACTAGACAATATTTCAGCTCAAGGAAATACATGAAGTTTACATCAAATATATCATGCAATATAATAAACGTTGGCTTCTATTTCTATCCTACAAGTCATGAAAAGTTCATTTTTGTAACTATTGCTGAAAAAAACTGAACAGCTCAGATGCTTACTAAAAACCATGGTCCATTTCTACGCACCAACAGAATTTCCTAATGACCTAGTTGAGGCTTGAACTCTAGGCTGTAATTCTGGAAGTTCCAGCATCTGAAACCTTCTATTTTTCAATTCTGGAAAGCACTGAATGTAATTCAGGGGTCTAGCACTTGTCTAGCATGCATAAGGCCCTGAGTTTGATCCCTATCACCGCAAAAATCTCACTTTCAAGCAGGTGGTTCTTGAGCAGGACTCTAACAGACCTCATAGTTTAACTAAGGGAATGAATCCTGCTGAAATATCATAATCTTTTCCATCTTTCTGCAGGAAATATACTGTGAATCACTGTCAAAGCAAATAAGTAAACTCAATTATTCTCTCTCATAGCAGGAATAAAGCAGAGTATTAAATCTGAACTGAAAATGAACATGAAGAGACTACCGAGGCCGCGGGATCCTGAACAGACCCAGAGTGCAGGCCCGGCGAGTGAGTGAGACGAACGGGGCCTTGGGATCCTGAATACACCAGGAGCACAGGCCCGGCGAGTCAGTGAGACTACCGAGGCCTTAGGATCCTGTATAGTCCCAGAGCGCAGGCCCACCAGTGAGTGAGAGGACTGGCCCCCGGGGATCCTGAATAGACCCAGAGCGCAGGCCCAGCAAG
>NDGM011180960.1:0-13182 GCA_002564305.1 Octomys mimax | reverse complement strand
GGGGGGGGGGTCCCCAGCCCTGGACTGCTGTCCCGTCCAAGTGAGCTGAGTGACCGCTGAGGGAGACCTGGGATGGCCACGGGGGCCCCAGGTGGAGGTGTGGGGGGCATGGTCCCTTCAGGCTGGGCTGCATCCCGGACTGCCCTGGGAACTCCCTTGGGGTCTGGGGTGGTGGCGCTGCCTCTGAAGTTACTATCAAAGGCTCCTGGCGCTTAAAAATAACCAGGCACACCCTCCTCCCACTCCGGCACCGAGGAGGGCAAGGGCTGGGCCCAATGTGTGCGCAAGATGTCTCCGCGCTCTGCAGCTCACACTCGAAGGCCTTGTGCTGCCTCTGCCTCCCGCCGCTCCAGAGCAGCCCGAGCAGGCTGTGCAGCAGCCCTGCCCTCCAGGGTAGGCACTTGGGGTGGCGGAAGAGGTCACTGAGCATCAGGAATGAGGGTGAGCATCTTGGGCTGGGCCCAAGGCAACCCCTGCCCAGCTGCGGCTCCCCTGAGATGCAGTTGCCCCTGGGACCCTTAGCGGGGCTGCAGCTGCCTGCCACGGGCAGATAGTGGCATACAGATGCACACAAGCGCCTGCGTACTTCAGCAGTATATGCTTGTGATCCCAGTACTCTGGAAGGCTAAGGCAGGAGGATGGCTGGTTGGAGCCCAGCCTGGGCAACTTAGCAAGACTTGGTCTTTAAATAAATACATAAAAATAAAAAGCACTGGGGATGTAGCTCAGTGCAAAGGCCCTGGGTTCAGTCCTAGCCCTAGCAAAACCAAGCCAAACCAAACCACCTAGATAGAAGCACACAGAGGCAGGGCCAGGGCCACATGTACCTCAGCCAGCACAGACAGGTGAGCCCCACACGGGAGCCCCAGACACACGGGGCTCCTGTGCACACAGCCGCAGGCCAGAGAGGTCAGTGGCCGAGGCTGCGGGGCTGTCCCGCCCCCAGCTGCACACTCTTGTCCGAAGTTTTTACCTCACCAGGCTGCTGAGGCTGTGCACACGAGTGCGTGTGTGCATGTCTAGCTCCGGCCTCTGGCCCCCTCACCCCCCTCTCCCCAACAGGTGACTGGTAGGAATGGCAAGCCCTCCCTCTCCCCATTCCTGGGCCTGAACAATGCCCTCCCCAGGCCCCAAAATAGCCCCTGAGCCTGCCAATGCCCTTTTATGGCCCTGTCCCTATTGTGCCCGTGGGGGTAGGGTGGGGTCAGAAGGTGTCCAGGAGGATAAAGCCCTGGGGCAGGGTGCTCACCTACCCTGCTCCCTGTGTCCTCCTCCACTGCCCTCTCTGTGCTTCTAGCACTCATGGCCCCCAAAAAGCCAGAGCCCAAGAAAGAAGAGGCCAAGGCCAAAGCGGCTCCAGCCCCGGCGCCTGCACCCACACCCGCACCTGAGCCCGAGCGCCCCAAGGAGGTGGAGTTTGATGCCTCTAAGATCAAGGTGGGTGCGAGAGCTGCACTGTGGCAGTGAGTGCATGTCGCAGAGGCAGGGGAGCACATGGAGGTGCAGTCACGGTCTGCAGCAGGAGGAATGGCGGTCAGATACCAGGCAGGACTGGCGCATGCTTCAGGGAGACTGTGCACAGGGAGTCCTGGCTGGGGTTGGAAGGGAAGCTCTTCTTGTTGGTTCAGGACTCTGCCTTGCCCATCTCCTGGGACCCCATTATCTTTGGGGGGTCCTGGAGGCAGCTACCCTGAACACCAAGACCCCTGTAGCCAGGTGGGCACCTTCCTTGGCCAGCCAGGGTCTCCTGTCCATGCCAACTCTCCAAGAGGGGCAGAGCAGAGAGCAAGTAGAGGAGCCCTGCCCACTGGGCCACACTCACCCCTGCTGCGATCCCTGAGCCAGAGCTGATGGAACCCTCCTGGGCCTCAGCTTTTAGGTGGGGACACTGAGGCACAGGTCAGAGAGGAATGCCTGCAAAGCTGTGAAGGAAGTGGGTGCAGGCTCCGGCCCAGGTTCAGGAGTGCTTCCTGGCTCTGGGAAGCCATTCCAAGTCTAAACTTGGAGGCTCGGTGTGACTGCCACCTGTGGCATCCGCATAGCGGCACGCTTGGCTCCTGCCCCTGCCCTCTGCCTGCTGCTGCCCTGGCTGCCTCCCAAGGACCTGCAGCACCCTCCTTGCCTGCCTGCCCGCCCTCACAGGGTGGTCACCGCCTTCTCCCATCCCCTTCCCAGAGCCTCTGCCTGGGTCCTGTACCTGCCCTGCTCTGAGGCCTTCCCGATGGGCCCCCGGCAGGACAGATGTCCCCGAGCTGGCTGGCAATTCCCCTCCTACATGCTGCCCTGTGCCCTCCCGCCCTGCCATGGGGCTCTGTCTTGTGACCCTGGCTGGCACTGCTGCTTTCTCCTGCTCTGTGGTGGGCAGACTCCCCTCAGAGAGGTGCGGGGCCCTGAGGGCCCTCCTGCTGACCCAGAGACCCCAAGCTGCCTGGTGAGGTGGGGGTCTGAGTCCCTTCCTGGTGGAGAGAGCTTTCTCTTGAGGGCCCAGCTGTGAATGCCAGCTTGGTCCCCCAGCTCAAGGAGGGACAGCAGGGCAGGGTGGTGGGGCAGCAGGTCCCACTTGGACGCTCCTTGTAGCTTGGTGTGGCTGCTAGGGAACAGCAAGGGAGGGCGCCAGGCGTGGCCCTGTCTCCAGGTTCCTTCCCTGGTGTGACCTTGAACTCGAGGGTGACGGCAGTGATAAAAATAGACCTGATGTCAGGTGAGGAGGGGTCACTGGGTCCCAGAAGGCTTCCTGGCTTTGGTGGCTGTGATGTGGCCTCTGTAGATCCTTGCTGGCACAGCCTCATGCTGTGTGGGGTGGGGACTGTCCTGGGCCATGGCCAGAGGTGTAGGCAGCGCTGCAGGGGACATGCACAGAGACACACGTCCATGCCCAGTGCATGGCAGAGCCCACCTGGTGGCCTTGGGGACATCTGCTTAGAATCAGGATCCTCCTGCCCTGAGTCACGTGGCAGCAGGGGCTGGGTGGACTCAGACACAAGGCCTTGGGGTTGCCCAGGGGCAGAGGGACTCAGAGGCGGGATGTGAACGGGTACCAGCAGGAAATCCTGCATGCTAAGGCTGGTCCTGGGCTAGCCCTGGGATCAGGCGCTCAGAGAATTTGGGCCTCTTTCAGATCGAGTTCACAGCAGAGCAGATCGAAGGTGAGTGGGGTCCCAGCCTGGGGTTGCAGGGTTGGGGCCTGGGGCCTGGCCTGGGGTCTTCCAGCCATCCAGGGCTCCCTTCCGGTGGCCTGCAGCTCCCCACCCTCCTCTGCAGAGTTCAAGGAAGCCTTCATGCTGTTTGACCGCACACCCAAGGGCGAGATGAAGATCACATATGGGCAGTGCGGGGATGTCCTGCGGGCACTGGGCCAGAACCCCACACAGGCCGAGGTGCTCCGTGTCCTAGGGAGGCCGAAGCAGGAAGGTAGGGGCCCTGCCAGGGAGGGTTCTCAGGGCTGCTCATGGTGTGGTACAGGTTCAGGGAGGCCTTGATGGCTGTGGCTTGGCCTGTGCCAGCTGAAGCCGGGAGGGGAGACTCTGGCCCTGTATGGGGCGCAGACCCAATTATACACCTCATCCCACCCTTTGTGCAGAGCTCAACAACAAGATGATGGACTTTGACACGTTCCTGCCCATGCTGCAGCACATTGCCAAGAACAAGGACACTGGCACCTACGAGGACTTCGTGGAGGGGCTGAGGGTCTTCGACAAGGAGGGCAATGGCACCGTCATGGGCGCTGAGCTGCGCCATGTGCTGGCCACACTGGGTAAGGGCCGCTAGCCCCACCCCATTCCTGCTGGGCCTGAGAATTGGAGAGAGGGACAACCATGTGCCTTGATGGTAGGTGACAGGCAGAATGTCCTTTGGGCAGGAATAAAGAAAGTGCATTGGAGCTTGATGTGGCGGTGCACAGCTGTAATCCCAACACTCTGGGAGGCGGAGGCAGGAGGATCACAAATCTGAGTACTGCATGAGCCATTTAGCAATTTAGGGAGGTTCTGGATCTCAAAATAAAAAATATAAAGGGTGGCAACTGATCATCCAAACACCATGATGCCCAGAGCCCTCTGGTCACAAGTCCTCCTGGCCTTGGAAATGGGCTCCTGGCCACAAACTGAGGGCCCTGGAGAGCGGCCCTACCCTCTCTCCCTGCACCTCTCACTCAGCCGGTGCTGACTCAGCCTCCTGCCCCTGCCAGGTGAGAGGCTGACCGAAGATGAGGTGGAGAAGCTCATGGCCGGGCAGGAGGACTCCAACGGCTGCATCAACTATGAAGGTGGGCTGGGGGGGGGGGCTGGGAGGGTGGTGGCCTTGTCCTTGGGCTGAGGCACTCAGCCTGTGGTGCTCAGCCTGGCCCTGTCCCCTCCAGCATTCGTGAAGCACATCATGACCAGCTGAGCCCGTGGGTGAGACCCGGCACCTGGCCACCTCCAGGGTGTGCTCTGTGCCGCGCCTGAGGCCGCCTGTGCTCTTGGGAGCTGGGAGCCACATGGGGACACCGGTTCTATTCATGGGGACACCATCATCTGTGTCCCCTGTCAAGCTGTGCTGGCCTTCCGCTGTGTTCTCTTTCCACCATGGGCTCCTAAATAAAAGCCTGCTCACCTGCCTTCCTGCATTGGTCCTTCTTTCCTCCATCCTCCCTCCATTCTCCCTTCCTGTTTCCTTCTTTTCTCCTCCTCTCCCTCTCCTCCCAGCCACCCTCTCGCTGGCCTCTATTCGTGCCATGGGCCACGGCCGCCAGGTGGGAGATGTTGAGCTGGTGCCTCTTGGTGCCCTCCCCTTGCTCCTGCCCTCTCTCCCACTGTGACCTGTGGGTGCCACAGAGAGCGTGGCCTGCATGGACAGGCGACCTCAAGCCTGAGCGGGAGCCCTGTGTCACTCGGGCACTCTGCCCCCAGCTGTTGGAGTCACACGGGGACGATGAAGCTGTCTGCATGTGGGGTGCTCTAGGCCAGGTTAGAGGTCCCGAGGGGTGGCCTCCCAGGCTTTGCAGTGGGCTCCTCAGCCTGTATTTTGCATTGGAGGGCAGCTGTGGCCACTCAGTGAAAGGAGCCGACTACCCAACAAACCTCCCTGGTGAAGCCCCGTGGAGAGCAGTCAGAGAGGCTTCCTGGAGGAGGTGGCCCGAAGGTGTTGGGGAGGGAGAGCCACCGGGAGCAGGAGACAGCTGCAGGGTGCAGCCTGGGGGCCCCGGAGGAGGGAACCCTCCCCCGCTACTGTGGCCTTGTCCATGGCCTTACATGAATGCAAGTCTGTGTGCTTTTGTGGTGGGAACCCGGGTGTGCAAGAGCAAGCTCCAGAGCTTGTGGGTGCCGGTGAGCGTGGGGATCTGTGTGTGACAGTGCGTGCTGCACATAGGCTTCCACGGGTGCTTCCTCCTGTAGCACCTGCGCAGGCCAGGCGTGGCTGGCACCAGGACACTGAGGGGTGTGCGTGTAGCCAGACCCACGGTTGGAGCCAGGAGGGCTGTGTGGCAAGCAGCCAGGGCTGGGAACGTGCGAGCGTGAGGCAGGGGCTACCGGGATGGTAACAACCCAACAGAGACTTCTGGATTGGCACATCCACCACTGCGATATACGGAGAACTCCTACCAAGCAGCAAAACCCCAGGTAACCTGATTAAGGGCAGGGCAAAGGGATGGAGGACGTGTGAACTCCACAGTCCTAGGGGAGGCGGGCCAGAGCCCAAGGAGACACACTGGCGGGAGGGCCATGTGGACCACAGCCACAGCAGGGAACAAGTGTCAGTGAGGGCTGGAGAGATGGAGCCCTGTGCTGTTTTGGGAATGGAAATGGTACAGTCACTGTGGAAAACAGGATGCTAGGCCGCAAAACATTAAGCGTAGAATTCCCTGTGACCATGCCGTTCCACTTCCGAGAATAAACCCAGAACGGTGAAAAGCAGGATCCCAGGCTGGTATTTACAGTAGCCTGGTTCTGTGTTCACAGCAGCCTGGTCCATACCAGCCGCACGGTGGATACAAACATGGTGGAATATTGCTCAGCCTGAAAAAGGTAGCAGCATGAGCTGACATGGACCACCAAGGGTGACTGCTCACAGGCCGGGGGGGCCCAAGGTTTTCCTTTCTTTTTTTCAGACAGGGTCTCATTACGTGGTTCGGATCTTCCTGCCTCAACCTCTTTAGCGCTGGGATGACAGGTGCCTGCTATACCCACCCCCATCTTCTTGTATAGGCCAGGAGGCTGGCATGGCTGGTGGAGACAGGCCAGGGTGCGAGGTCTGCCTAGCACTGGCTTGAGCAGTCTGGGCCCCCTTGTTGAGGCTCAGCCCCACTTGTATGCCCCCTACTGAGGAGGCTGACGCAGGAGGATCACTGCCAGTGAGACCCTGGCTCAGTCCTCCTCCCAAAGCGTGTCTGTGCATGCCGTGGTTGCAGTGCCACTCTGGCGCCCTTTGCCTGTTGAATGGGCTTGTATTGGCTGATGGTGACACCCCTCCCACCTCAGCATCCTCCACTGGGGGTGTACACCTGTTTGTCTATGCCTACTTGTCGGTGCATGTGTGCATATCCATTTGCCCCTGTGTGCATGCGTGCATGCATGCGTGCGTGCGTGTGTGTGTGTGCGCGTGTGTTGTGTGTGTGTACAAGTGCCAGTGCGTGTGCTGGGCTGTGCTGAGTCAGCGCCGAGCTGGGCGGGCAGCACTGCCAGCCGGGCTGTGGCCTCCCCACAGTTGCATAAACACTGGTCCCTGCTCCCCTCGAGCAGGGTGGTCCAGCCCATGCCCTGCTGCTGGGGGACAAGATGGGAAGGGAAGAGGGCTTGCCCCTGCCCGGCCCCCTCTATCTGACTGGCCTCCAAGTACTCTCTAAGGTGACAGGCACGGTGGCCACCCCTTCTGGAGCGGGGGACTTAGGGTTAGGAGGTGTGTCATGGTTCGAGCGCAGCCTTAAGATGCAGGGCCGGGTCCAAGTTATCCCAAAGAAGGTAGCGCCACTGTGGGCAATGACCCTCCCAGGGACTCGCAGCTTTGGGCGGATGCTTGGGGCCTAGAACTTGAACCCAAAGGACAGAGAACTGTGGGAGCAGGGCCGGAGTGGGACTGGAACAGATCATCTCCCCTCCTCGCTGCTCTGATGTCCTGCATGACCACCCATGGCTCTTGGCAGCCAGTCACTTCCTGTGTCCTCTCTTCCAGCCACCATAACTTCCCTGGGGAGACAAGGGTCAGGTCATGTGCAGTGGGGTACAGGAAAGGCAGGAATGAAGCAGAATGGAGTCAGGAGGGGGATCTGAAGTCAGGCAGAAAAGGAAGACTTCCTCAGACTGCTAGAAGGAAGGAAATTAGTCTGAGGGTGTGTGAGACAAGACCAAGTGACTCAAAGAACCTGAAGCAGAGGGGGCCATAGGAAGCTGATGGAGGCTGTAGGAGAAATCCAGGTGTGGAGTAAAGCACTCAGACAAAGGAATATATGAAACCAGGGCTAGAAGCCAGGCATGGTGGTGCACACCAGTCTTGCCAGCACTCAGGAGGCTGAGGCAGGAGTTATTGCTGGGAGTTCAAGGCAGCCCAGGCTATAGAATTCAAGACCAGCCTGGAATACATAGTGAGAACCTGTCTCAAAAAAACAAAACAGTAACAACAACAACAAACAACAAAAACAAAGAAAAAAAGAACCTCAAAGAAGGGGCAGCTGCTCAGGTTACGCCAAGGGCTTGGTGATAGAAAGAACTGTGGTAAGGGTTCTGGTGGGCTTGCTGGGGGTGATAGGGCCATCCTCCAGAGCCCTTTGCGGTCCCCAGGGTGCAGCTGCGAACCCAGGCCCTGAAGTCCCGGCCCCCAGAGAAGGGGCTGCCTGGGCTTCTCTGGCGCCCCTGCCCATCAGCCCCTGCCCACGGCGGGGTTATTTGCTGTTTGCTCCCCGCTCGCCCAAAGCCTCAAGATCCTGGTCTGTGGCTGACTTAGCACTGCTGGAATGTGGCATGTGTGAGTGCCGCCCACAGAGCCCCTGGTCCCCAAAGTCCCAGCCAGGCCCTCCGGAGGGAGACAGCCTGCCTGGGGAATGCCCATGCGCCTGTTTGCCCCCTGAGGGGAGCCACACACCCACATGTTCCCCAAGACTCCACAGAGAAGCTTTCTGCCAGGCTGGTGGGGACTTAGGAGATAGGAGACAGCGCCTGGGACGATGGAGGCCTTGTCCTCAGTGTTCTAGTTTTTATTTTTTATGATCTTTTGGAGACAGCTCCTGAGCCATGGGAGGTGGTGAGCGCGTGTGTGCAGGGTGTGCAAGGTTCAGGGCTGTAGCATAGCCAGGAAGGCTGCCAAAGGGGATCTTGCCCTGGTGGCAACTGGAAGCATGTGGATGCCCCAAACCCTAGTGCTTGAGTGTCGCACCCAGGAAGCCTTCATAGCAGAAGCACCGTGAGTTTCCCACCAAGATCAGTCTAAGCACCTTCACATCCTGTCCTTCCCCAAGCAGCACAGCTTGCCAGCATTGTTTTCTTCCAGGGCATTGTTTTGTTTACAAACAACAGCAATGGTATGTGAAGGCTTGTTCTTTTTCATAACTTTACTTGGCAATGTAAGAACTTACAAGTCAGTTTTAAGTTTGTGGAAGTTTTGTGGAAACTGCTCTGTATCAGACTAACCATCCATCCTTCCTCCTATCCATCCACACATCCATCCATCCATCCATCCATCCATCTTTCTACCCATCTATCCATCCATCCCTGTACCCATCCATCTATCCATTTGTCAGTCTGTCCACTCATGCAGCATCTGTCCATCCATCTGTTCATCAAAACACCCCTCCACCATCCACCCACCATCCACCCACCCACCCATCTACCTATTCATGTCAGTTTATCCACTCATGCAGCACCTGTTTTTCCATCTCTCCATCTCTCCATCCATCCATCCATCCATCCACCCACCATCCATCTATTCACTTATCCATCCATCCATCCATCCATCCATCCAACCGTCTTTTTGTCCCATAGCTACCTGGTGTCTACTAGACTCCACTGTGATGACTAACAAGGCCTCCTGGCCCTGCCAATAAGATGGAGCAAGACTTGGCAGGCACAGGTGAGGTTGGGGCCCAGTGGGTGGGGCCCTGGGAGGAGAGCCCTGCTGTGGACTGTCTGGGACCCTGAGAGTGTTAGCATCCTTGGGCCACAGAATGCTATGCTTGTTGCCACCTCGGGGCCCGAGGCTGGAGTTGGGGAGCTCTGGTCACAGCACAGAGGTAGGGACAGGCATGGTGGTGTTGATGGCAGCCATGGAGAGAAGGCTACTTTGCTGAGGGGAGTCTGGTCCACGAGGGGTGGCTGGTGCCCTGGGCTGAGAGAAGGCAGAGGGTGCTGCATGGCTCCTGCCTCAGTTAGCTCTCGTCCCAGCACCTCTCAGGCAGGCTACCTCTACCTCCAGTGTTTTCAGGGGCTGGGAAGGGAACCCCTGTCTCCATGGTCAGTACCTGGTGTCCCACATCTGTCAGATGCCAGCCCATGAGACACCCACTCTGGCTGGGATCCATGTCATTTGACAGTGCAGGGCCAGGGCTTACAGACCTGCCCAGGTGCCCTGAGTGCACGAGGGGAGAGCCCTGATGTTCTCCTACTGTGGGTCCCCTGTCTCCAAGCTGGACTTTGCCATGAGCAAACTTTGCCAGGCAACAAGGGGCCTCAGATACAAAACTACTGCTTGCTTCAATGCCCCTAGTGACAGGGATCTCACCCCTTTCTGAGGCAGTGTGCACAGCAACTGACAAAAGATAGACATCTGCCCTGGGCCCTACACCCCAGCTTTCTGCAGTGGGGTCCTCAGAGCTGTTTCTCAGACTCAGTGTGCTAGGACCCTGCGTGAGGAGGGACTCTGAAAATTGTCCTATGCCTGCCCAAAGCTGGCTGTGCACTGTGGATGAGCCATGGAGGTCCTTGTGTGGAAAGCAGACCAGAGAGGTGCAGAAGGGCAAGGGGATGTGTGGCAGGAGGGAGACGAAGTTCAGGCACAGATTGGCCATCTCCTGGCCTCAGTTTCCCTGCTGCTGTGTTGGCCTGGAGGTGCTGGGCCTGTCTGCGCCCTGGCAGGGCTTTGGGCTGGGGGATGGCTGGGGAGGGGGAGGTGTGACAGCTGCTTTGAAATGTGGAGAATAATAAAGCCAGGAATGTCTGAGCTCAGGGGAAAAAATAACCCCCGCAGCCCGCCCTGGCCCGCGGGCCTCCCACCCAGCTGGGCTTCGTGCATTAAGCCCGGGAGGCCCGTTTCATGTGGGGGTGTGGGCTGGGGAGCAAGGAGCCCCTAATGAGAAACAGTGTCCTGGGCTCTTCCCAGGAAAAGCAGTGGGTGCTGCTCCAGCCCCGCATGGACGCCTGACCCTGGCTGCACCCCAACAGGACAGGAAAGGGTGGGAGGCGTAGCAGACCAAAAGACCCGCCTTCTTCCCCCTTCCACTTACAGCCAGCTAGTTCTTTATTTAACAGCGCTGAGGACTGAACCCCGGGGCCTTCACACTGAGCTATATCCTCAGCCCTTTTGAATTTTTTATTCTGAGACAGTGTCTGGGTTCCACCTCGTGATCCTCCTGCCTCAGCTTCCCAGAGTGCTGGGATTACAGGTGTGCATCACCATAGCTGGCTCATAAGCATCTACTGGGCACTGGGGAGGTGCCCCCTACTCTACTGGGCTAAAGGTAAAACTAAGTCCCACACCCCTGCTTCTAGTCCTGGCATACTCACCCCTTCCTCTGGCCAGTTCATGACTCCTCCATGTGGGGCCACCCTTCCTTCCACCTGATGTCCTGGCCCCCTGCTGTGCAGGGCTTGGTGGCAGGTGAGGGCTTTATAGGGCATCCCCTGCCTGCCTCCTGTCTCTGCCTCCCCAGGAAACCTTGCAACTAGGTCTTTCCACATTCTGCTTCGTTGCCCTTCCCAGCTGGCCCCAGGCCATCTCCAGGCCGCTCCTTCCCCTCATATTGAGCAAAGTAAAGCGGACTCAGAAAGACAAATGTCATGTGCTCTCCCTAGTGTGTGGTATCAGAGCCAGCGAGATAGCTCATAAGACTAAGCACTTGCTCAGGCAAGTGCAAGGGCTGGGGTTCGATCCTTGGCACCATATGCCATGCCTTCCCCACCCCCAGGTACACTGAGCTGGTGACTGAGTCAGGGCGTGGTGGTGCACACCTGTAATCCCAGTGCTGGGGAGGCTGAAAACAGGAGGACCACAATGTGTCTGAACTGCATAGTGAGACCCTGCACAAAATACAAAAAACAAAACAAAAACCCCAAAAGCAAAACAAAAAAAACCCCAAAACAACAACACCCCCCCAAAAAACCCTAATGTGTGGTATCTAAAAAAAGATACCAAGAAGGAGACATGACTGGGTATGGTGCTGCACACCTGTAATCACAGCATTTGGGAGGCTGAAGCAGGAGAGTTTTGAGGTCAGCCTGGGCTGCATTAGTGAGTTCAAGGCCAGCCTGAACTATACAGTGAGACCCTGTCTCAAAGAATGAAAGAAAAGAAACAAGCAAACAGATTGATCAAGCTGTTTGTCAAGGACCACCGGTCCCAAGTGGCCTAGGAAACAGGAATGGGTGGGTGATGAGCTGTTCTGTGAGGGCTGGAAGAACTCAGGCCAGCACGACTGTCCGTAGGTCCCCAGGGACCCCTCCCCAGCTCCGCAAGCCAGGGCAAGACTCCCAGTTCATTTTTAAGAAGTCTGGCCCAGAACTTGGAGCAGCTAGAAATATTCTCCCGTCTCTTCTGCCCCCACCCACTTTAATTAAAACCATTGTTTTTCAAGCACATGTTAATTAAAAAGCAAACATGTTTTGCTAAGTAATTTGGACACTCTGGTTATGCAAACGTAGTCATTTCAGTTAAAAGAAACCCTCCCCAGCTTGCCCCAGTGACCTGGGACCCCATAGCGACTGCCGCAGAGGACGGAAACTCTTTACAATTTTGGTGAGCTCTGTGCCACACTGAGGGACACTGAGGGACACAGAGGCTCAAGAGCGCCTAGCAAGCCTGGCACCTTCACTTGTGTCACACATGCTTTGGACACCAGGGCAGGCCAGCAAACGTGACAGGATCCATGTCCTCATGTGGCTGGGTGGCCAGGGCTGCCTCCATCCCTGGCATCTCCAGCGTGCCTGGGCCACATCTGCCTGTGGGAGTGCGGTGGGGAGCGACACCTGCTCCAGGAGGTTTCAGGTCCTTCCAGCAGGGCAACATCCTCAGGGCCACGCCCAGCAGCTGGGGCCCTAAGATGTCCCCAACCAGGGCTGCCACCACTTTGTCACGGACCTCCTGGTGCGGATTCCGGGCAGGGTGCTGCCCCTCCACCGCATGAACCCGTGTGTTCATGTCTCCCCGCGTGGTTTGTGTGCGTCGCTCTAGCTATGACCCTGGTGTGATCTCCTGAGGTTCTAGGGGGTGAGGTGAGCTGAGACCATGACCAGGAGTAGGGGAAGTGGCACCAGGTTGACCCACCCGGGCAGAGTCCAGGTGCACGCTCGGCCACCCCCTCCATGCCCGCCCGGCGAAGAAAGTGCGGGGATGGCAGGGACAGGCGCCGGGACATCCGCAGCCGCCCGTGCTCACACCGAGTCCCCGGCGCGCGGAGCTCGCGCCTAACTCGCTCCAGATGCGGCTCCGGAGGCGACACCGCTGCGGCCTCTCGCGCCCCCTGCGGGTCCCAACAGCGGCGGCCCCGTCGGAGGAGGGGGTACGGGGATGGGGCCAAGCTCGAGGAGGATCCGGGATCTAAGAGGGTCCTACCAGGAGGGCTCTGTCCCGGGGCCGGGTTCCCCCCAGAAGCTCCCACAGTGCAAGGGGCCAAAATGAGGAGGGGTCAGAACTGAGGGCGGGTCCTAGCGGTGGGCGGGTCCCCTCCTGTGCGGGTATTTCCCAAGACCCCTTGAATGCCCTGCTCCCCCGCCGCCGACTTCTGGATCCCAATGGGCCTCGTGGGTCTCAGCCAGCTGAGTCGCCTGTTCTCTTAATGCTGGATGGGTTTTGTGGGGATTAGAGAAGGACGGGCATGGGGAGAGATGGTGGACCCTAAGGAAGCGCCTAGGGCAACAGGAGCTCTCAGGGGCAGCGGCAGAGGGCCCTGGGCAGCTAGGGAGCCAGGCTGGGGATCGGGGGAGCCAGCAGAGGCGGAAGTTGTGGGGGATGGGAAGTGACAGGCTGGTTTTCCCGTGACCCTCCAGTGACAGCGCTCAAGGA
>NDGM011180944.1:0-32014 GCA_002564305.1 Octomys mimax | reverse complement strand
CCTTCATTTTGAGTGTCGGGTATTTGTCCCAGCAACGAGAGAAGAGTAACTAAGACACTCACATGCCTCAAATCTGTCGTTTTTATAGCTGAGTGGTGCTTCCGCACACACATATGCCATGCTGTTGTCCAACATCTCTTCATGGGAATACAGCCTGCGTCCTGGGCCCAGTGACTATGGATTATGTTGCTAGAAACACGGGTGTGCAGGAAGCCCTGCAGTATAATGACTTAAGCTCTTTGGGGAAGACACCTAGAAGGGGGAGATCTGGGTCACCTGAATTGCCCAATTTCAGTTCATCCAGAAATCTCCATATAGATTTCTGTCATGACTAACGCAGGAGGGTTCCTTTCTGCCCGAGCCACGCCAGCAATTTCTGTTGTTCATTTCTTAAGGAACGCCATTCTTTCCAGAGTAAGATGGAATCAGCATTGTCTTAACTTGCCTTTCTCTAAGGGTCAGAGACATTGAACTTTTTTTTTCTTATATTTGTTGACCACTTGTATTTCTTCCTCCATAATGTGTGCCCTTTCTTAATGCATTTAGGACAGCGTCTACAGGGCCTACAGGGTCTCACTATGTAGTGATTCTCTTTTCAGCCTCCCAAGCACTGGGAACCCTGGCCGCTGCACCCTGCCTCAGCAGGCTGTTTAGTCCACTGAGCTGTCTGGCCAGCCCTCTCTAGCCCATTTCTCGACTGGGTCTTTAATTTTAAGTAGTTAGTTTTTTGAGTACTTTGGACATTCTAGGTATTAGTCCTCTGTCCAACAAGTAGCTGGCAAAATGTTTTTCCATTCCACAAGTTTTCTCTTCACTACACTGATTGATTCTTTTGTTGTACAGAAAAGATTTTTAGTCTAGTAAAATCCTATTTGTTGGTTCTCACTGCTATTTCTTGGTTAATTGAGGTTATCTTTAGAAAATCCTTTCCTACGCCAATGTCTTCTAACTCCAGCATGCTACTACCCCAGACTAAACACCAGACTAAGGGAAATGACTTGCATACTTGATATATGTTTTTCTCTAAGGAAATCTCTCTGTTCTGTACTGTCCAAGGCTTACAGGGTAGCAGGAAATAGCCGTGTTGAGATTTGTTCTTCGACGGAGTTCTTCACACACCATTCTGTGCATGCAGGTTTGAAACATAAATCAAAGAGGCAAGATGGCATTTCAGAACTTGGATTTTCAGTTTTATTTCTGAGTTTTTCTATTTCATTCAATATTCATGGCTTTCTGGTTTCACTCTTTTAGGTTTCCTGGACTGATGAAACACTTTGCTCTATACCCAGCACTCTCGAGTGAGCATAAACTCCCCCTCACACACATTGTCTCTTGAAGTTTACTTTTCTTATAGTTTCTTTCTATATTCCTTCTGCATTTGGGAGTGCTTTCTTTCTTTGGCTAGAGGATGCGCAGGAGGATCTTATTCTGTCAAATTCAGACTACTGTTCTTTATTTTTAAAATCCTCAGCTTTTTAGTTTGATTTTTTAACTGACATTTGTATGTACTATAAAATACTACAGGAATAAACAAATATTTTCTCTCATTTGAACACTTCAATAAGGTACATTTCACTCAGCATACATCAACCACTTAGAGTTTTTAATAGATTCAGTCACTCATTCAATCATCATCACAATTTAATTTCAGCTTTTCAATATTACAGAAGGACACTCCAGCCACAGGAGCAGCGACTTGCTGTTCTCTCTCCTTTTTCCTCACCCCGGTCAGAGGAAATCACAAGCTAACTTTCAATCTTTGGAGTCTTCGTGTATTAACAGTGGACCTTGAATATAAATGGAGTGTGGGGACATTCTTTTTGTTGACCAAATGTCATCATGATGGTAAAGCTTCATTGTCAGCTTGATTCAATTAAGTGCTGCTTGGAGAATAAGTGGAGCATGCCTTTGGGTGTTTCTGTGAGGGTCCCAGAGGCCTGATCTCAGGGTTGAGCTCTCTTCCCTCGGCCCTTTGTCTATAGCTCTGTTTTTCTGTTCTGCTGCCTGGCCACCCAGGACTGAGCATCCTGGCCCTGCCACACACTTTGGACATCATTTTTTTTTCCCTTGAAGCCAGCCAACCATGGATGGAAGCCTCTGAAATCCAAAGAAACTCTCCTTCTTTGAGCTGTGGGTGTCAGGCTTGTTGTTGAGCAATGGGAGAGCTGATCAATACAGGAAGTTGGTACTAGAGGAGTAGTCATGGCTCGGACTACACCTGAAAGTGCAGTTCAGATGCCTTGTTAGAGGTTCGCCAGTGGAATTTGGAAAGCCTTGGAGGTATGGGTTAGAGCATCACAGAATGTTGTAAGAAGTGCGTGGTGAGTGATTCAGCTCTGAGCTCAGAAGACCAGAATTCTGACAGGAATGCAAATTGGAAGGACCAGGCTTTGAGGTTTCATTTGGTGACAGTAATTGTTTAAGGGAATGTGCTAGAGGCAGCATACGTCACAGTGTGGGACAAGTCTACGTTCAGCGCATGACCTGAGACTTCACAGCACAAGGAAATGAAGAGCAGTGGGCTAAGTAACCTAATGAAGGAATTTCATAACAGACTGATCTTCATCCCTTGAAGTAAATATCGCTGCCAGCTCTTGGTGAGATTTATTATGAAAATCAGAGGCAAAAACAGAGCAGAAAACCTTGAATCACTCCGATTTTGGAACTAAAGCAGCCATGTGTAAAACTGGGGCCCAAGGAAGGTATGGCTACTGAAGAGGACATGTTGGTCTTGGACTTGCCAGCAATTCTAGAAGTGTGGGTACACGGGGAAGCAATTATTGCATTTTCAGCCTTATGCATAATGTATGTGTTACACTGAGCAGAATCATGAACTTGTCATTCTTTTATATAAAATGAAATATGTTTTAAGGAAATGGTTTTAAGTGTCAGATCGATAATGGTTGTGATGTGATGTTGAAGCTTCTTAACTTGACCAGCATCGGAGCTAGCTGAGGGACTAGTAAGGTGCAATGAACTTGTATGAGTGCTTTGTGAGTGTCTGGAAGGGTTACGGGAGGACGGCTGAGGGACTCGTATCTGGTCCTCAGGCCTCTTCCATTCCTGCCAGGCTGCCTTAACCCGGCAGGCTTCCCAGGGCCCTGAGTTCTGCAGCTTCCTCCTGTAGGTCTCTCTGTCATGGGGGTTCTACTTTGCAGTGAGCCATTTAGACCAAACTCCTGAAATTGTGAGCCCAGTTAAACCTCTTCTTTAAGTTGCAGGTGTTAGTTATTTTATCTAGTAGCTGGAATACTAATATAGTCATCTATATTATATTACATAATAATAATAATTTTACTTATTACTGAATAACAGTCTGTTTTCTTGATGCACTAGATTTGTTCATGCATTAATCAGTTCTTCAAAATCGAGTGATTACTCTTTCCCTCTCTTGTAAATAATACTGCAATGTATTCATTCGTGTACACTTTTGTTTGGACTTTGCATTTATATTGGCTATATACTGAAGAAGGGAATGTCCAGGTTACATGGTGACTTGACATCTAGCATTTTGAAAAACTATGAAATTGATCTTGGTTTGATGTACTGGTTTTGAACCCAACGAGTTATGTATGAATGCCTGTTTCTCCACATCCTTGCTGATTTTGGTTATGTCTAGATTTTGCTGTCCTAGTGGGTGTGATGTAGCAGCATATGGCAGTCATAATTTCTATATTTATGTAGTTGTCCTGAGGATTAATTATACTATATATCTTCATAGATCCTTATTGATTACTGCTTATCTTTTTTTGAAGAATATCTACTCAAATGATTTGACCTTAGTTCTGCATTTAGATTACTTGTTGTTCATTGTTAAGAAAGTGCCATATATTCTAGATGCAAATGCCCTCTCAAACATGTGAATGGCAGATATTTCATCCCATTCAGTGGATTAACTTCTTCATGTCTTTTGAAGCATAGCACTTTTGTTTTTACAATGTCCAATTTACATAATTTTCTTCACTCATCTGTGGTTTTGGTATGATATTTAAGAAGCTGTTGGCCTAAATTAAGTTGACCAAGATTTATTCTAATTTATATTCTAATAGTTTAATAGTTGCATTCCCTCCATTTACAACTATGATGAATTTAAATTAATTTTTAAATATGCTTCCAAATAAAGGTCCAAATTCAGTCTCTGAATATGATTATCCAGTATTCAGTGCATTTGCTGAAAATATTACTCTTTACCCTACTGAATTCTCTAAGTAATACTGTCAAAATCAATCTAATCAAATGACCCAAAACCCAGCATATATATATATATATATATATATATATATATATATTCTTATACACATTCCACACTGTCTTACTGCTATAGTTTTCAGTAATCTTTACAACTATGAAATTTATCTCTTGGAAATTTGTCTCACTGTCTCCCAAGAATAACATGACTACCTAGGTCCCTAACATTTCCACAAGCAGTCTAATGAAAGATACTGTTTTTTAATAACAACAAATGTGAACTTGACATTGCTTTGGGACTGCATGTTTACTGGGCAGAGTCCAGCGCTAAGGTGATTGTCTTCTAATCCATGACAGTGGGATGTGCTGCTGTTTATTTAGATGTTACAACTTTCTCTGAGTACAGTTCCACAGAATTTAGTCTAAGTGTCTGGCATTTTGAAAGATTGATTGCTGTTATTGTATTCCTTTTGTTGACAATATGAATGTAATTATTTTCTTAATTTCATTTTTAGATTTCTCGCTACTAACATGTAAAATACTAATGATTTTGATATTGATCTTGTATTCTAACGGTTTGTTGAACTCATTTATTCCAATTTCTTCTCATAGACATTAGTATACTTTTTATCATTTTCTCTATCCAAGGCTGTGTCGTCTGCCTGATTTTCCTGGCTATTGTCACCAGTGAAATATCAAATGGAAACAGCCAAGGCAGGTATCTTTGTCTTGTTAGCTATCTTAGGAGGAAAACTGTCATTTCACCAGTAGGTATGACATCAGCTGTGGGATTTCGATTCCTTCCCTGAATCAGGAAAGCACTCCGCTCCCCTCAGTGTGCAGAGTGCTTGTCTGCAGCGGAGTGCTGAGCTCGGCAGACACTTGGCAAGCCCTTACCCCTGGGCCACAGCGTCTGGCTCGTTGTTGTGTGTTTTTTGAAACATGCGTTTGGCCGTGCAGCTGTTCCTGGGGTCTGCTTGTGGTTAGCGTCTTCTGCAAGGTCATTGTTAGGGGATTCACTCCTTCATCTTCGCTCTGTCACTTCTTCCTGAGTAGCCTTTCATTCCTCGCTGCCTAACTGTTGCTTTCCCTTTAAGTCTTCAATTTAATGTTATTTCTTCAAAAACTTCCCCACAGTGACTCCAACTTGATAAAGACTACTTTACAGTTTTGTGCATCATATTCTTTGACTTATTATATCCACTAACTTTGTGAACATCTACAAAAAGTCAAATGGTAGTAAGTTCAAGGATGGCAAAGCCAAACCCTTGCTTCACCCCCTGCGCTGCCACTTGCGCAGCTGCAGACAAGGCAGCTGCATCTCTGTGTCTCAGGTCCCTCTCTCCAGCACGAGAACGAGACCGCTGTGATGGGCAAAGCCCTGAGGAAGCGAGGTCGCCCTGTGCTTGGATTGCAGCCGTTTGCGCTTTCCTTGCAATGTGAGATTTTGCTTAAGTTCAAAAAGATTTATTCCAATTGTTTTGGAAGAAGGTCTCACTTTGGAGTTCAGGCTGGCACTGAACTTACTTTGTAGCCCAAGCTGGCCTCAAACTCATGGTGACTCGCCTGCCTCAGCCTTCTACCTACTGAGATCGCAACAGGAATGCGTTGCCACACCTAGCTGTAGTCTAAGTTTTACTCCAATAGTTTTTACCATTGTTGTACTCCTTAAAATTAGGTCTATGATCAGTTTTAAGTTAATTTCTCGATGTGATCAATATTACGTTTATTCCTTGTGTTTTTCATCTCTTCCAAGTATTCTCTAGATTAACTGAAGAAAAATATACATAATTCTTTTATTCTGTATGTTGGCTTCATCACAGCACCTGACGCAGGCCTAGTGCATGCTCAGAACTGCTGTTCCCTGTGTGGATGCACACTGATGCCGACATTGCCAGTTGAGGGAAGGAACTGAGTGAAGTTAGTAGGGTGTTTTTCTTTTGTGGCTGCATCACCCTGCTCTCGGGGCAGGGATGGCTTGGCATGTGATGCTGGGGATCGAACCATGGTCCCTGCCCTGCCTAAGCTTCCCCTCAGTACTTGTTCTCTGCAAACCTCATTGCGCATACTACGTGCATCCCCTGAGGACCCAGCTGTGCCCTGTTACTGTTATCTCAAGTCAGTGCTAGTGAGCAGAGTTGAGGACTTAGACTTAAACCTTTCATATTTCAGAAATGCGAGTCTTGGTTTCAGTTTGGGTGTATGTCTATGCCAGTGGGTGGTCGGCAGCTACAGGGTACAGCTATGCTAACCAGCTACTACAAACATACACAGATAACTTCTCCACCGAATTGTTGTCCCAATTGCTTCCTGGGTGGTGCGCAGACTGCACAAGCATCTGCTCTGGTCTTGAGCAGTGATAATGCTCGCGGCTCCTCTTCCCTCTCCTTCCTCTGACCTCATCTTCAGGCCAGCATTGCAGGTTTGAACCTTAAGTGTTTAGAAACAAAGATGTCACATTGACATGTGTCCCTATTGAACATATAAGTTGTGAACCCAGAACACCTTACAGAGCCTTCTACTATATATTCAATAAATTATACTCAGCATTCTAAAACTATATAGTAAAAGCAATAACATGCCAAGTTAGTATGCTGATCATAAATTTCATGGAAAGTAGATTTACAGGGGAGATGGCTCAGTGGAATAAGTGCTTCCCTGGCAAGCACAAGGGCCTGAGTTCAATGCCCAGTTCTGAAAAAAAAAATATATATATATATATATATCATATTAATTCAAAGAGTTATTTTATTAAATAGATTATATGATACAAACAGTTTGTTCTACTTTTGTACTTAACAATACAAGAAGCTCTATGGCTTCAAAGAAGCTTCTGAAATCTCACTTATCTCTGAACAAAGCATGTGGTCATAAATCATTTTGAAAGTGATTTCCAATATCTATGTTAGTTATAATGTTTAGTATGTAATACTCAGATTTTTGAAGCTTCGAGCTTATTCATAATCCTATTATTAAGAACTTGACCAGGCTTTCCTCTCCAAGAATATAAAAGAATGTATTCCTCGTGTACCTTGACTAGAGCATTATATAACCCATATTTATGAAAAAGATGAAATTTAGTAATAGATTTGTAATAGTTTCCATATTATTCCATGACAGCTATTTTATAACTTTTATTAAATATTACCATATGTATACATGCATGTCTTTGCCCTGTACCAACATGTTAACATATCAAGAACTGTGAGCATAATTTAGTGCTACAGTGCGTGCTCATGTGTGTGAGATTTATCGATATCCAGCACCAAAATGAAGGAACTGGGAAACAAAAACATCATTCAGCAAATATTTCTCAGTTACTAGAATATTATCCAAATGGGTTTTTAAGTGCTATTTTACAATAACTCAAAATAATGCTATTTTACAATTTATATTAACACATCATTACTATCTCCTTAACAAAAGTAAGTATCACCAACATTGATATTGCTGAGACTTGCTGCAGTTATTCAGAGAAAACCTGGAAGTAAAATTGTTGCTTTAGAACTCCGGATCCCATGTTACATTTTTACGCATTTTGTAGATGCTGTGACATGCTGGTGTCTACATGACACTTGTGTTGTGTGAGCTTCTGTCTAGTAAGGCTACAGTGATTCCTCAGGATTTTTTCTCACCTTTACAGGTTCAGCTCTATAATTAGAATTTCTTCTTCTTCTCCTCCTCCTCCTCCTCCCCCTCCTCCTCCTCCCTCTCCTCCTCTTTCTCTTCCCTCTCCTCCTTCTCCTTTTCCTCCTCCTCCTCCTCTTTCTCCTCTGTCTCCTTTTTTTCCTGAGCTATATCCCCAGCCCTATAATTAGAATCTTAATAAGATACTTCTATAAAAGACTAAGCAAAGAAAGAGATGGGCGTTTGGCACAATAAAATGGATTATGCAAAAAGCCCAACAGGAGGTTTCTTCACTGAGGCCACTAGGAAACAACTTGAGGCTGGCATTGCTCCTGGGAAGGCCTTCGGGCGTCGACGCTGGGGCAGACGGCCTGGGGCCCTCACAGGCTTCCTGCTCGCGGGCCACGCAACCCAAGCCATGCCCACAGCCTCCGAACTCCAGTGAGTGCATTTGCAGCTGGAAGTTGTAGCGGAAGGAGTGTGTGCAATCTACCTGTGCAGTCTGCCTCGGATTCCTGCAGACTGAACATGGCTAGAACCAGCACCTCGATCATAAAATGGAGCATTCCCTGGCTCCCCATGTTTACATTGTGCTCTTTTGCTGTCATGGTGTCCCCAAGTAGCTGTCATTCTGCTATCTGATAGATAGAAAAAATTAACTTTGCTTCCTTCTTGACAATGAAACAATGAACAGCACCTACCACTTAACATTGTGTTTGAAGCGTCATTGGTTACCTATATTTATTTGTTTGTTTTTGCTGTATTTTAGGGAAGGGTCTACAGAGCGTTCAGAGTCTCAATACGCAGATCGGACTCGCAGTGATTCTCCTGTTTACAGCCTCCCAAGTGCTGGGATTACAGGCGCGCGCCACCACACCCAGTCTCAGTTGCCATCTCAGCGCACCCCAGGGTGAGACCAGCACGGCAGGCCCGGGGATCGAATCTGCTGAGCTGTTTGGCTGGGCTGGTTACCTATAATGCTGCGCTGTTCATGAAGAAACTTAAGAGCTGAGGTAGGGAGTCCAGAATCAGGATGTCTCCCTGTGAGCCTCGCGCCCTCTGTGGCAGTCTCCAGGATTAACAGCATAGGCACTAAAGATTAATGCGTGGGTCAGAGTTACTGATAGGTGCTACATGGAAGATTTCCTTGGTAAGGTCAAGGCACAAAACGCATCAGGAAGATTTCTTCTGAGGAAAACATAGTAGAGGGAACATCAAAAATATTACACTCTTGAAGAATTATTGGCTATTGCATAAATTGATCATTTTTCATGATGAATTTCACAAATGAAAACTGTTGACGTATTTAATAATATGCTATATTTTATACATGTAGTTTAGCATGCAGTTCTGTTTTATCAAAACAGATTATACGTAATATTGTCACTAAAGCAGATCTTTCATTCATTGCCAATAATCCCATGAATAGTGCAAATCATTATTGCAAAGGGAAATTGTTCCTGTTATAATTCAGAGTTTGCTAAGATATCTGTCCTGTGATCCACATCTCTCTTCGATCTGCACATGCACAGACGTGGACACCACCATTGGTGTTCATGCCAAAAAATGTGGTTGCAATGATCAAGTGCTGCGATGGGTTTAGGAAGACGTGGAAGCAGCTGTGTGGCGCCGGAGCCCGCACCCGGAGACAAGTGACTACATGGGAGCTACAGTGCAAATTAAGAAACGGGTCTCTGTGCTTAGGAATTTTCAGTGTTTTGTTTGTTTAAAGACAAAAAGCTCTCATGGGAGAACCATGTCAGCCAGCACCCTAAACTTCAGTTAGCCCCCAGAGTAGCAGCACTGTGTCCCTTTCACTGAAGCTACTGAGGAAGCTTGTTTTGGTGACCTGAAGAGACTCAGACACCTTGCGAGGGTTGTTGTTTTCTTTCAAAGCCATTCTGCAGCCTTTTTATTAGAGAGGTTATAAAGCTAGAAGGCGCATTCCTAAAACACCCTTGAGGATAAGGGCTAGGGTAGAAAAAATTTATTGATGAAATGTACTTAAGAGAGAATTAAAAGGCAGAAGTGATTTCAAAGTGACTTTTCCTTCTCAGTTGTCTGTTTCTACAATGATCATTTGTGGACAGATGAGATTTCTTTGAATTAATTCTCTAGAGCCTATTTTGAGTCTTTCTGAGGAAGCAGGCTCTCTCTCATCTTGCTTCTCACCTCTGGTGTGGTAGCTTCGGGTGCCCACTGCTAAGCTTTGGGGTACGGAGAGGTAGCTCACCGATGGCATCCAAATGCTCTTCACACACACACACACACACACACACACACACACAGCTTCAATTGCAGTTTTGCACAAATCATCCCTTGATCTGTCACTGGGAGTCATTTACTAGCTTGAGGTAAGACCTCCCAAAAGCCTGTAAATACTGCTTTATTTGTAATAAACCACTGTCTGCATAAAATGTCTACAGTAAATAGACACAGGAATCTAAATCTATTTTAATTTCTTCCTTAAACTACTAGAGCCAACATTTATGGAAGACTTGCTGTGCAAGATACTATTCTAAATGTAATTCATGTTTTAACTCACATTTTATACATGAGAAATTTAGACTCAGTTAAGCAATATGTTCAAACAAACACAATAGTGAGTGGAAAAGCTTGTAATTGTACAAGGCTATTTATCTTCTGAGTATTTCTATTGTCCACCGCAATATCCACTTTGAGTTATGATTTTTGACATATATGATAAATATATTTCATGTAAAGTTTAAGTGGAAAAAATGCTGCTTGCATTTGTAGTATACATGTAAACCATAGAAAGTGAATGAGATAATTAAGAATTAGATTACAAAAGAAAAAAGGCCAGAAGAGAAGACCGTATGGGACACCAGAGTTTGAAGTGTGAGAATCGAACCACCCATGGTGGCACACACCTGACTCTTAGCACTTGGGAGACTGAGGCACGAAGATCACTGTGCGTTCAAGGCCAGCAAAGACATTGTAGTGAGACTCTGTCTCTAAAAATAAATAGAACAAAACATAAAGATGTGAGAAGTAAAATGAAGATGGGAAAAGAGCAAACAATGGCTTCCTCTGGGTGTTAAAGACCACATGCTAGATTAGAGTAAGATATGATAAAATTTTCATTTAATATAACCAAGAAGAAAAACTTTATTTCTGCAATTGTAAACCAGAGTACATGTAGATACATTTATTTTTAATGTAATAAGGAGACTGAATTTCCTCCTAACTTCGGAAGGAGAAAGTAAAGAGAAGAAGTCTAGATACGGCCTAGATTATTCAGGGGAGTCCTGGGACAGAGCTGGAGAATCTCAGTGAACTCAGATGTGGCTGTAGGAGAGAACCTGACTTGGGACTTGGACGAAGATCACCCATTAGCATCAGGGCCTCAGGGGTCTGGAAGCCACATTTTGAATGAAGTACATTTTTAATAATTAACATTCAGATGTTGAGTGATACATGTTCAGGAAAAAAAATAAACATGGCATGAGCTTGCATGATGACTTTAACAGGTTAGTGCAAGGTAGACTAGAGAAAGACTATTGATGGCCCTTTGCACTGAGATTAAAGGGAAGTTGTAAGAATTAAGCTGCTGAACAATACACCCAAGAAGTGCTTGCTTGAGAAAATTAAAAAAAAAAAATAGTTGTCCGAGAGACTGAAAATACTGATGCCGGCAAAGCAAAAATTTGAAAGACAGAACATGTGGTCAGAGGTCAGCTGCTGACAAGGGTGTGGTAACTAAATTAGTGGCAGAAGAATGTTAGAAAGATGACCACCATGTGAAAAAGTCCAGTTGTGTGAGCTTTTGACATGAACCAGGCACGGGTACACTGAAGTCATGTGGGAAGGGGCTATCACATATTCTAATTACTAAGATTTAAAGGGAGTAAATAGGCAGATAACATGGATAAGAAATAACATAGGATAGGCTGGGTAGATGCCATCAGTTTTTAAATAAACAAGATATTCAATAGGGAAAAAACTTTGGTGAAAAATTAAATTTCCGTTTCTCATTCCTGAACTAAATAAACAATAGAGTAAATCTGCAAGAAATATAGCTGAACAAAGTCATTTTATTTATTTATTTATTTATTTTTGGGCCAAACCGGAGATTGAACTCAGACCCTTGTGCTTGCCGGGCAAGCGCTTCTCTACTGAGCCATCTCCCAGGCCCTACAAAGTCATTTTAGAGGTAATGCAATTCCAGTTAAAGATATGGTATCATTGGAAAATGTCCAAATAAAAGAAATACTTAGATTAGAAATTCTACAGAGAATAGTGACAAGAGTGATGGAAGTTTAGGTGAATTTAAAAGAAAAGCATTACATGTATGAACTTCACCTACATCAGTGGACCTGCTGGAATTCAACTTCACACAGTCAGATAGGAAAGCAAGGATACATTACATAATGAAATATATTATTGTATGTCTTGCATGCCTCTGTTGGGTAAACTGAGCAACAAATTTGATGAAAACGATATATAATATAGCAACCATTGCTAGTTTTCTATTTTTGTTTTGAAATTCTGTACCATTTTATTGTGTTATGTTACTTTGCTTTTGACTTTGTTCTTGCTGTTTTGTTGTTGCTGTTGTTGTTTCATCTTTAAAAATAAAAAGTAGAGCTGGGGAGATAGCTTGGCCATTCAAGCACCTGCCTAGGAAGTGCAAGGACCCAGGTTCAATCCCCAGTACCTCATGCTGTGCCACCATGGTGCCGTGCTGGCCTCCAAACCTGGTGTGGTGGCGCACGCCTGTGATCCCGCATTGTGGAGGCAGAGGGAGAAAGCTCAGTCAGAGTAAAGCTGCATAGTGAGAGCCTGTGCTCAATAGATAAATAAGTTAATTAAATTAAAAGATAAATCTCTCTCTCTCTCTCATTTGCATTGTTTTTCTGTGTAATTCAGCCTGGCCTTGGACCATGAACTGTGTAGCCCAGGCTGTTCTCCACTCCACGATCCTCCCCACTCAGCCTCCTGAGTGCTGGAATTACAGCTGCCTATCACTTTTCCTGGCCTCTGGTCTAAATTTCTAAATGAATGCCAGCAAAATATCTTGAAGTTCCCACGGTCATTGATCTGGGTTTCCATATCGTTGTATATCTTTACTGATATGCATCTTGTGATATGCGCTATTTTTACTTGCAACATCTGAAACTCCAGCTGTAACTGTTAAACGTGTGGTGCTCACAACACTAAGGAGTAGGCCTGGCTTCTTCCTTGGATACGCACGCAGTCTACTACAAGGCATGTCTTTGCTTTTGTAGCATTTTATTTGCTTTCCTATATGTCATTGAAAGTCCATTCTGTTTGAAGGCAACCCAGACGTTTAGGAATTTTACCCTACAAATTTATCTGATTCTACTGTTATAGCTATTCAAAACAATTGAGTGTCATAAAGAAATAATTTGGTTATAGATGAAATGAGGGTTAGGTCTCAGTTTCTCTGTGAAGAAATAAATAGATGATTTCCAGCATATGATAACATACATTAAAATATTCAATTCCTTTACAATTATGTTATTCAGGGTAGGTGTGTGTCTTGGTTACTTTTCTCTTATTGATGGGACAAATTACCTGACACCCAGAATTTAGGAATGAAAGGTTTATATCGCTCACAGTTAGTGGAGGTTTCCATCCATACTCAGTAGGCTCCAAGGTGGGGTGGCACATAGAGGTGGGCAGCAGTTCATAGTGGTGGAAAACAGCAAGGGCACAAAGGGAGGAACAGTGGCCGCCGTGGCACAAAGCCAGCTTCTCTCCCTTCCTTCTGCCATCTGCAGGCTACCCACCCCAGGCTGAGTGCAGCACTCACACCCACAGCCCTAGCATTAGATCATGAACTGCAGATGTTTCCCCATGACTGCATGAGGCTATGGAGGCGCACCTAGACACAGACCATAACATTCCACTCCTGCTCCCCCAAAGACTCATGCGTAGCCCTTTATTTCAAGGCATTTTAGTCCATTTCTAAGAGCTGCCAAAGTACTAAGAGTTTCAGTATTGCTGAAAATTCCAAGTCCCAAGTCTCCCCCAAGATCAAAGGCAAGCTCTTAGCTGTGAGCCCCTGTACAAGTGAAAAGTTAAACACTTCCAACATTCATAAGACAAACTACCATTCCAAAAGGTACAAACAGGGCTACAAAACACTGGGACTAAAGCAATTCCAAAATCCAGAAGGGCAAACATTAAGTTGTATAGTTCTACATTCAGCATCCAAGACCTGTGACAAATTGTGAGCTCCAAAAGCCTTACATGGTTCCCCCCATAGCACTTCTGGGGGTCGTCATTCCTGTGGCTTCTCTCTTTATCTTGGTTTGCCCCCTCCTTGCAGCTTTCCTTAGATGATCAACGTTCCTGGCTTCTCCCAACTTCTTGAGTCTCCACTGCACTTTAGGGTTCTCACCCTGTGCTTTACGCACTGCCCACTCAGGGGTTCACAGCCCGGCCTCCCAGTCTTCTGAAATCTAGGTGGAAGCCTTCTTAATCTCAGAACTCTTGCAGTTTGCATGCAAGAGTTTGCATCCAATACCAACACCATGTGGATGATGCCAAGCTCCACTGCCAGCTAGAGTATTACCCAGGTTCTCTTCTCTCTTGTTGAGTGCCTGGTTTGTTGAGTACTCTGACATTGATTCTGAAAAACAAATTATCTATTCTGCTGCCATTCTGGAGTCTGGTTTGGCTGCCACTGCCATTCTGAACATGGTGCTCTGTGGCTTTCTCTCAAAGCAAAGTCTTTCACTCTTGCAGGTTTGAGCCCACAAAAGGCAGAGACTATCAGCTGCTTGTTATGCCTTCAGGCTGCCTTTTCTATTCTCCTGCTCCTTCTCTGCAGTAGAGATCTTCTCAGCTCTGTCTTTGAAGCATATGACTTTGGTAGAGCTTCCTTTCCAGACAAAAAGGAAGTTTCCACAAAACTTTAAATCATCTTGCTGTGATCTTTGCTCTTGATTCTCCACTTAAATCTGACTAAAAGCTCCCAATGATAGCCATGGCCTGGGCTCAACCTTTGACTGCTTTGAAATTTCCTTTGCCAGATTAATCAGCCCACCATGCTTAATCTCAGTCTCAGGCAATGTCTCTGGACACAATCAAAATGCAGACAAACTTTCTTCCAAGTCATAACACACATCACCTGGAGTTCAACAACCAGTGCAGTCCTTTTTCCCAGCAGTAACCTCCTGTGCCCAGTCTTTACAGGCAGGATTGCATCAGCGTCCTGATCTTCTGAGCCCTAATCAGAGTTGCCCACCCAGAACAGCTGAAGGTGTTCTAATGCTTCTCTTTCAGGCAACTCTCCAAACCTTTCCTATCTCTTCTCATAAGCCATCCCTAAGGGTCTTGAACAATATAGTCAGGTTTATTCACAGCACAGACCCCACTCTTGGTACCAAATTCTGTCTAGGTTACTTTTCTCTTTGCTAGGACTGAATACCTGACACCCAGAATTAAGGAAGGAAACATATTTAGCTAACAGTTTTACTTTCTACCTAAGGCCATTTCTAATTCCTGCCAAAGATTCTGCTTTATATTAATTTACCAGTTAAAAGATGAACATCCAAATTTACTACAACCTCCTCTCTCATCATGATGTTGCTTAAATCCAATGTCAGGTTCTGGATAAGAGCTGCAATAGTAAGGAAAGCTGGTTGACTACAAAGCTTAAACTTCCACCACAGAATAAAGGAAGGCTTTAAGGCTCTGCATTGATGATCCCTGTCTTGTTACTTTTCTCTTGTTGCTGGGACAGAATACCCAACACCCCAAATGAAGGAAGGAAAGGTTTATTTAGCTGACAATTTGTGGCGGTTTCAGTCCATACTCAGCTGGCTCCAAGGCAGAGTGGCATGCAGCAGAGGGAAACAGTTCATGGAGGTGGAAAAGAGCAAAAGTGAGGAGCAGCCACATGGCAGCGAGCAAGCCTCTCTCCCTCCCTTATACTGCGTGCAGACTATCTGCCCCAGGTGAGAGTATCACTCACACCCATAATTGCAGAATTGTATCCTGAATTAATCACAAACTCTAGAAGCTGCCCTAGAGTTGATTGCATGAGGCTTTGCAGGGACAACTAGACACAAACCATAACAATCCCTAATGTACAAAAGCTACCTGACAGTGTCAGCATCTAATGAGACTCTTCTTGAGTTGCCTGGGAAATATTCTACTGGTGAAGTTCAAAGCAAAAATTTGCATTTCAGTCCCCAAGTCTTACCTTTCTAATATGCCTTTCAGGCCAGCCTCTCAACATTGTTATTCCCAAAGTGTTAATCACAGCCCAGCATTTCTCAAGTCCTCAGCAATTGGTTATTGTCACTTGGTAATTTGATGAGATAGATTTTATTTTTTTATTTTTTATTTTTTGGAAGAACCAGGGATTGAACTCAGGCCCTTGTGCTTTCCAGGTATGCACTCAGTCTACTGAGCTATCTCCCCAGTCCCTGAGATAGATTTTTATTAGCTTAGGGTCTTCTAGGTGTTTTTTCTCACTATCTTATTTATCAAAAATATAGTACACTAAGAGAAATTTTTCAAAATAACCCATATTTATAGAGCTCCCAAGGAATATGATTTCAATTAAAACAAGGACACAGTGAATAACTATAATTCATTCCTTACTTGAGAAAACTATAACTCTAGCTAAGCACCTGGCCTCCAGGAACCCAGAAGGCATGGGCTCAGAGCTCCCAGCCACACAGCCCATCTTATGTGGGTGTACATGAGAGGTACACATGTGAGACATGTGCCACAGGACCATGCTTGTGGCACTGTGGCCTATCAAGGACTTCTGTTCTCTGGGGTACTGACTATAATTTACTTCCTAAAAGTGAAACATAGCAAAAGCAAAAGGCTGTTTCTAATATTAGGTTATGGGAAAGATGGCACTGCGTGCTCTAAGTTCTCTCTCTCATTGCTGTGAATCACATGCTTCTGGAAGGAACCAGCTGTGTGTCCTAAGACGACCTCCAGAGAGGCCTATACAAGTGCCAGTGCCCTTAGGAAGGGGAGGTTTTGAGGGCTGCCCATAGGTAAAGCAGAGAGCCAGGAGATAGACTCCCTCCCTCCAAGCCTTGCAATAACTTCTCTCTTGCTGTGTATTTTTTTTTTTTTTTTTTTTTGCTTGCTGAGTATCTTGTGCAAATCTCTTAGACAGCCTAAGTCAGAACTATCCTGCTAAAATACAAGAATACTCTAATTAGCTGAAATATGTGGAAGATAACAATGTGCTGTTTACAGCTGTTAAGTTTGAGGTAATTTTTAATGTAATTTAAAAATATAACATAAGGGCCAATTCAAAAACATGCATTAAATGAATGAATGACTAGAGGTCTAACAGGATAACTGGAATTTGTAGCACTCTTAGGTCTAGGCCTACTTCTGACATTATACAATGAGAAGAAAAAATCATCACTGAGGAAACAAATTAGGACATAATATCTTCCCTAAATTGTATGACTTGATCACTTTCAGTTATAATAAAGTTGGTTGCACAGAAAGGATGATTTGTTGTAAAAAAATGTAGAAGTTTTTAAACAGAAGTGGTTATAAATATAATTCTGAAGGGTTTCAAACTCAGATAAATTCTCCTCTGTCTAGGATAGTTTAAACTTGATGCCTGAGGGCTGGATTAGATGAGGTGTCTCGTGGCCCTTTGATATTGTAATAATTAGCACTTATTGAGCCTTCGTGGGCTGTGTGTCTCATGGTAGGTGCTACTTGAAAGCTGGTTTAGACATGATCCTTTTAATTTGATACCAAGAGTGCTCCATACATATTAATTTAAAAAATCATTTCAACACATTTCATTTGGTGCCTCTTGTTCTTCTGAATTTACTGCGCAAATTGTCTGCACAAATCATTTGTGGATCACTCCTGTGCTGCCTAATGACATTACTGGAATTGTTGTTTTATTGATAGTTAATACTTCATGTGAGGAAATCTTTTTTCTCATTATTGTTTAATATGCATCTCTGCATTTTTAACCATACCAGGTCATGAAAGTCAAAGGTACAAGCAGTGAATACTAAATAATTTTTATAAAATGAGGATAGAAACAACCATGCTGCTTATACATTTAAGCTCTGATAGCTATGTGTCCAATATTCCTTTGAAGACCAGGTATCACATTTGTATTCTTTCCTGCTGTTTCAATTACAGTAACCTACAGACCTTTCAGTCAGTTCTCATTTCTGGAAGATTTCAGATTATGACTTGTTGTCATGATTCTCCAAGATCTTAATATCCATGGTGCAGAGAATATATAATTACAAATTAAGTCTCCCAACTGAAGCAGCCTCTACATAAGTAGTAGGAAAGGAAACAAGTCTGTTATTGAATAAGCATATTTATGTATAATACAAGCAATCTCCTAAAAGATGGTAAAAAGAGAAAGAAGTCTCACTCTTTACAGTGCCAAGTATATATTGCCCTTTGCAGGCATTTTCAAGGCAAACCACTGCTAATTTTCATATATGGATCAGCCTCAATTTGCCTGGAAATTAGCGACCACCTAGTCACTATGCATCTCTGCATTTCAGATGCAAGTTTGCTAGTTGACTTTATGCTGAGGAAAAACAAGTTTCTAAAACGTTCATGACAAAATGTAATGTAGTTTGCAGTTGGAAGAAGACCTGTCAAGTGCATATCGGTTCCTACTAACCACTCCGTAGAAACAGCAATGAGAGGCTCGCTATCTCTCTATGAGGTGATGGCATCTAATTCCCAGACATTCCTGAATTAAAAAGCTGGTTTACATAATTCCCCAAAGGATGATTATGGATATCAGAGGCAGAAGAAAATCATAAATTTTCTAACAAAAATTCTCTGAGAAAAGGGGTAGGGAATAAGTCTTTACCAATTATTTTTAACAGGAACAATGAAACTTCTCATTTAAATTTCTATTGTCACTATACAAATAAAACTTCCAACAGAAGGGGTCCAAGCACTGTAAGTATTCACTTCTAAAGTTGTTGCTTTAATCTCATACTTTTAACCTTTCATATTATCAGTATAAAGTATCTCACACTCAAAAAATCATTCTCTCTTTCCAAATTAATCCTGACACATCTGTCAGTTTCATGTGCTGTTTCCCAACCAAGACCTAATCCATTGATATATATTCATCTTCATTACAACCTCACCGTCATGTTCATTGAGCCTTAACCCCGTGGCCCTTCACTAAAACCATCCCAGTGCATGTGTGCTTTTTCTTCTCTTTCAAGTGACTTGTATGGTATTAAATTCCTGCAATGTTGCATTTGTCTGAACTCTTTAATCTTCATCTTCTTCAGACACACAGATTAAAACCGACGAATGCCATACATTCTTCTCTCCATCCAACACAGTCAGAGCAGCTGAATGTGGCTGCAGAAAAAAGCACAATAACACAACTTTGTGGAGCAGAGCAAGTTTCTAGAGACTTCAGCACTGCCAAGCGATCCTGCCGCACAACTCCACTCAGGCCTTTTGCATAGACAAGTGTCTTATGCTTTCTTTTTTTCTCTCTCTCAACTATTTTACTCATTCAACTTTCCTAGTTAACTAAAGAAATATGATAATCATCAGAAAATTGGCATGAACATCCATATTTACTAAGGTGTGACAGTAGTTTAGTTTAGTTTAGTTCTTGTAAGTATGCAGCTCGAGAGCTTAACAGAAGACACTTGCAGGTCAGCTGTTAGACAACATGGCAGATATCTGTCACTTCTGCAATGTGCAACAGCTAATGGGGTACTTTAAAGAACTATTAGGTACACCTCAAGAGAAAGACATTCAAATAAATGTTGCAACAACAGCATAAGAAGTCAACTTTTGACATCAAAGAGGAAACTTCCATGGAGAAGAAATTAATGAAACATTATTTTTGGAAAGTTGCTTCCATTTATTGGTTATTTTTTGACAATTTTAACAGCTTCATAATTTCCTGGCAAAAAGTAATTTTTAACACAGCATGAAACGGTTGGAGTTAACATTTTGTTTTCATATTAGAGCAAGATGATGTTAACAGTAACATGCGTAATAGTTCAATAAGAGTTACTGTTATGTATCTGAAATTAGAATAGCATCTCTGTTGATTTGACTTAAAGTACATATTTGAATTTATTTCACAGAGTCAAAGATACATGGCACATTCAAATGGAAGAAGAAACAAAGCTGTCAACTTATCTTTAATAGTTGTAATTTTGTGCTATTCTCAAAGTAATGATGTGAAATCATTTTAGTATAATATTCAATGAAATGTAAGTGGTTCCTCGTTTGCAAGGTGGATCATGAGTGAGTTTAACTAAATCTAAGAGGGGTCTGGCCTTTTCTCAAGTGTCAGGTGCAAAGGTTGAGTACATAATTCAGCAGTAGAGCACTTGCATGTCAGCTGTGTGGATCTAGGTTCAATCCAGGAGATGCACATGGGCACACTCACACACACATTCACGTACACATACTTACACACACACATAAGGTTTGGTTAACCTCAGTGTTTCCCTTTCCACTGGGAAAGGCATAAACTGAGATCACGTTAGCCAAAATTTTTTCAATGGTGAAGAAAAATAAGGTTGACTGGAGAACATCAGTACAAGAAAGTAATTTTCTAGCAAGCCATGGTGGCCTAAACCTGTAACTCAGCACTCTGGAAGGCTGATCCCAGCCTAGACAACTTGGCAATAATAAAAAAGCACTGGGGTTATAACTCAGTTTGAAGGCCCTAGAGGCTCTGGATTCAATTCCTATTACAGGAAGAAGAAACAAGCTCACGAATCCATTTCCTCTTTTGTACATTAACACAAGAACTAAAAATTTCATAGCACAGAGATATGTGTGTGCCATGTTGATGGCCGTGCAACGTGTAATAGCTACATTCATTACTCAGATGTCCATCAGCGGAGGAATAGATGAAAAGGATGTGGTATGTTTACACAACAGAATGTTACTCAGCTACAAAAAGATAAATTTGAGGCTTTTATCTGTAAGCAGATGCAACTAGAGGCCACACTCGTAAGTGAGATAAATGCGGCCCCCATGTACAAACACCATGTTGTCTCCTTGGCGTGAGACCCTGGAAGAGAAAGTACAATCCAAAGGGTGTGATAGATACTGGGAAAAGGGAGTAAAGCTGTTCTAGAAGAAGGAATCTCTGAGTTGAGGAGACGGGGAGGAGAGGGAGTGGGGGCAAGAGATGCACCTAGGCAGGATGCTTTGGTCAACTGTACTGTGGATTTCTGCTGGTCTGTAGAATGGAGACATCAGTACTTCACTTGTTTTGTCTCCTTTTTATAATTCTGTTTTTTCTCCTCTTAATATTTTGTACTTTCTTCATTTTTTTTCTTTCTTCTTCCAATTTTGCATACATATTTCTGGTAATGTGGACAACTAATTTGAGGATAGCACTATTCATTTCAGCAAATACTGTGGAATTCATATTATTTTGTTTAGTAAAATTTTGTATCATTTGTAATTTTTCTATTTTAATACTATTTTGAACACTCTTAATTTTTTTTTGTTTTTAAAAAAAGAAAACCAATCTTCAAAAAGTGACACTTGGTAGGGAATCATTGAAATTACCATCTTTCCTTGCTGAAATGAACCTTCATCCTTACCATTTCCTTTATCTGATGGTGGGAAACTCTGCAGATCCGAGAAAATCAAGGTAGAGCTTTCCTGCGTGGGCTGTAATTCTTTCCAGATTCACTGGACCCACAGCTGACTGCTTCAGAGTGAGTGTCATTATTCAATTTCCTAATAACCACTCTTCTTCCACTTTAAAGGAAGATTTCACTTTGTATCCAATTCTTCCCCCACAGACATCTCTAAGATGTCTGTTTGCAAGAAGATCTATCGTCCCTTGGCTAATTTCACAGTCTCACAGCATACATAAGAATAAAGCTAATACCAGGGCTTCTGATGTGGGCCTGAAGGGTTTGGGCTGCTTTACATGCTAGAAAATTAGCCCGATGCCGTGCTGATGCTGCTGACAGTGTATGTCACTGCCCTGTCTTACACGCTGCTGAAGTTGCTAGATTTCATAGAGTTTTTCCTTCTGCTATCATCAGTGCCATTTGACTGAAATAGTTTTACGGAGTGGAGCAATCTCAAAACTTGCTCTCGCTCTCACTCTGTCTTTCATTATAGTACATGACCTAAAAATCATACATCCTCTCTGTCCCTCTGTGAACTACCAATGACTCAGAAGGAAAAAGATACAGTAATATATAGAAACTCGATTTTCATCAGGTAGATGAGCAATTCTGTAGCCTTTATGGCCAAGACTTTTTTTTTTCTTTTTTTTTTTTTTTACAATTTTCTCAACAGAAATCAGGAACTAAAATCAGTTGAAGTCTAGAAGAAACTGTAGGCCTACTTTTAGAGAGAATTTTAAATTTCCAACATAATTTTTAGTGAACAAGCTTGTCTCTGATTCTGTTAAAATGTATGACAGCATAAAAGGATGGTGGCAAAAGACTGCATGGGTGATAGCAGAATGGTCTCAGGGAACCAGGAAACAACGCCGGCATATTCCTGTCAATCTTGACTCAGTCACGTGGCCTCCAGAGTTTCCGAAGCAGCATCAGTGTCACCATTGCCAGGGGCTTCCTCGAGGGCGGAACTTGCTCCTCACCAGGGTTTGTTCCCGAGATGCTTGCTCTTTCCTCGAGCACTTTTTTAATGGAATCCTTGACTCTGATTCTTATCTCACAAAAGCACAAATAGGCAGATGGCTATGATTTGCATAAATATTTTAATTCCCTCCCCCTGATCTACCTCCCCCTCTAATTTCTTTTCCCCATTTTCATTCTTAGAGGAGGAGGAAGGGAGGGGGAGGGAATTAAAAATATTTATGTTATGTGCAATACTTAGAAATCAATCTAACAAATGAAGTAAAAGCTCTATACATTGAAAATCCCAGTACTCTGAAAAAAAAAAAAGACAGAAGAGGAGATTAGAAAATGGAAATATAGGGGCTGCAGAGATAGCTCAGCAGTCCAAGTGCCTGTCTGGCAAGCCTAAGGACCTGGGTTCAGTCCCCTGTACTGCACACTGTGCCAGCCCCAGAACACCCGGGCACACTGAGCCTGCCACCAAGACTGGGCGTGGTGGAACACCCCTGTAATCCCAGTGCTGGGGAGGTTGAGACAGAGGGACGCATGAGTTGGAGCTGCATAGCAAGACCCTGTACCAAATAAATAAATAAATAAATAACATTTAAAAAAAGAAAATGAAAAAAATATATACATATATCACTTGCTGATGGATAACAACCAACATAGTGAAAATGATCATATCTCCAAGATGGTTATACAGAGTCAATTCAGTCCCCATCAAAATGCCATTAGCACCAAACTAGAGAAGAGAACCATCAAATTCGCGTGGAAATGGAAGAGATGTAGAGCAGCGAAGGCAATCCTGGGCAACAAGGCAGGGCAGGTGGCACCACAATCCCTGACTTGAAGTTATACCACAAAGTTGCTGTGATAAAGTCAGCATGGTGCCCGCAAAATAAAGATCTGAGGATCAGTGAAACAGACTAGAGGGTGCAGACACAGCAAAAACACACTCAGTCACCTTATCTTTAACAGAGGGGCCAAGCATGTTCATTGGCAGAAAGATAGCCTCTTCAGTAGATGGCGCTGGGAAAACTAGCTCTGTACATGCTAAACACTAAAACTAGACCCATATCTATTACCATGCAATAAATTAAAGTCAAAATGGATCAAAGATCTAAATATTCAAAGAGAAACACTAAATCTTCTGCAGGAGAAACTAGGTAGAAATTTGAAAGACGTGATGCAGGCAGACAATTCATGAACAAAACCCAAACTGCATGGGAAAGCTTCAAAGAATCAATAACTGGGATCTCATCTGATTAAACAGTTTTTGCTTAATAAAAAAAATCACCAACAGAGGGGAAAGAAAACCCATAGAGCAGAAAAATATTTTACCCAATTAACCCTGGATGAAGGACTTCTACCTAGAATATATAAAGTATCGAAAAATCTTAGACCCCCCAAATTCAAAGACCCAATCTAAAAATGGGCATATGAGACTTCTCCAGTGAAGAAATAACATAAATGGCCAATAAATATTTGAAGTAAAAATACGAAAAATATTCAACATCGCTGGTCATTTTGAGAGATGCAAATTAAAACAACATTGAGCTTCCATTTCTCTCCATAAATGCTACATTCCACACAGCTCTTAAAGTCCTCAGGGTGAGGAGGGAGAAAGAAAGACTGAGTCAGAATACAGAAAACTCGGGTCAGAGGTCCCCTCTTGCCAAGTGCGGAAAGAGGAAGATAAGAGGCAGGCAGGAGGAGGAGGAGCAGGGAGGGAGGGCCCTAGTGGCGGTGGGGCGTTTGTCCACACACCCTCCTGGGGAGGCCGAATGCCCTGTGCAGACTCCTCCACCCACCAGCTCACCCACGTGGCTCACCGCAGGCGCGCCGTGTTCTTGTGGCGGATCTTTTTCATGCTGCACACACGTGGTCCATCTCCCGCCTCAGTCTCCTCAACACAGAAAGAAGAGCTGTCATAGAGAAATCAACCAATAACCATGCTATCAATGTCTCTTAGTTCATGAAAAGAGAATTCTTGCTAATATTGATTGGAGAAGGTTTTATGCCCACATCTTATGCTAGGAGTAACAAACAACTTCAAAGATGAATGTATGTGATGATGCATGAATTCTGTTTTTTTATTATTATTATTTTTGTTGTTGTTTGTTTGTTTTTTGTTTTGTTTTGTTGGTGGAACCAGAGATTGAACTCAGGTCCTTGTGCTTGCCAGGAAAGCACTTATTCCATTGAGCCATCTCCCTGGCCCCTTGAACTCTATTATTATCCAATTAATATGTTATTCAATTCTGTTTTACCTTTTTCCCATAAAATAAAAATATTTATATTATATAGAAGTACCCACTCTCCAAGATAACTATAAATTGCAAACGTGTATTAATTTTTGAAAAGACAACAAACACTATTTTGGAATTTAAATTTAATGATCCTACAACATCTCAGTAATTTATTATTGATCAAATTTCTGCATCTTCATCACCACTACTTTTTTCCATACAGAATTAACTATAGGTAATGCCATTGAACGTGGGCTCTAATAGCTGTCTAGACACTGATGATCAGTTCTATAAATCATTTGTTGTCCATCCTTGAAAGAAAAATGAAATGTGACAAGGCTATAACTAGGGGCCTGGGGAGATGGCTCAGTACAATAAGTGCTTGCCTGGCAAGTGCAAGGTCCTGCGTTCAATCCTGGGTACCAAAAAAAAAAAAAAAAAGAAAGAAAGAAAGAAAAAAAGCTATGACTAGATTTACAGAGTTACAAGTTTAGGCCAAGTCATCTTGGAAAGGATGATGAATATAATAAAATTCTTCCTAGTAGCATAAGTAAAATATGTATGTAAACTTACGTTCACTGTTAATTCTCCCAAATCCACATCAAGTCTCTTACCTCTGGGTTTGGGAGAGGGAGAGAATCCTGCCAGCTTTTGTCTGTGATTTTCTGGCGTAGAAGGTCACTCCCTTGCTCTGCCAATGCACTGTCTCACCTCAAACTTTGGAGAATTTCATGTTCTTGCCTAAATTTGGGTGGAGAAAAGAAAAGAGGAAGCAGGGACTGAAATTTATTCCATATTATCTTTCAAACATATTGACTGTTTTAAGATTTTAAAAATTCTTATTCAAAACCTAGATTTCTAAATGCAAATCTTACAGGAAATAAATTACTTTGTCTGCACTGCTTTCTGCTAGTAAATCCCTTTATTAAGGAAAGAAATGTCTAACAAGCGAGGTGCTTCATGAATAAGAAGAGGGACAACTTAAACAAGAAGCCCTGATAAAATATCATTTTAGAATATTACAAAACTGAGTCTGGGGTAAGTCTCAGTGCAGTTTTATGCTCAGGAAATGTGCACTGAATTGAATTAAAGTATGCATAATATATACTAGAACAAAATCCATTTCAGAAGCTCTTCCCTGCTTCATATCACACTGCATTGATGTACGCTCCCTTTTAAATTCAATAAATAAAAGCAAATATAAAGTTTCCATAATAAGTATGGATTTTGTTCCCCAAATAATGAAGTCAGTAAGGAACTCATAAGTTTCTGAATATAAATTACTACTCCTGAAGGCTGCCATTGCCTACTATTTTTCTTTAAAGTGATTTAATTCTACTTACAAGCATATTTATTCCATGCATAAGAACTTTAAATGTTCTTTCCCCAAAATTTTATATTCTGCATGCCATTTGCTTACACTACTCTCTTTTTTTGAAAAATATATATCAAAGATGAACAGAGTAAAATATAATAATTTTCTGCATTAATTTATCATAAAATATGAGGAAAATCAGTATTATATTATTAATGATTTTCCTGAATTTTTCATTGAGGCATAAACATATTTTCACATTTTCCAATGGATTTATGAGGAAAACACTAAATGTACATACTAATGTCTTGAAATAAATTCATCATTTCACTTAACACTCTTCTCTTAAATAAATGAAAATTTTTAGAAAGATTTTAATAAAAGCATGTGTCATCCACCACTGATATTATTAAATCATGTTCAAAATTTGAGTTTTGTTTGTAGGAACTTATTTGTAATGCTCTTTTATCCTCTTGTTTTTCTTTAATTTTAGAATTAATAAAATTTAACATTTCCAAGTGAATATTAAAATTTGATGTGTGTGTTCAATATATCTGTTGAGGTAAAAACCACAAAAAATGATTATTGTAAAATGTGAGGCAGTTTTACACACTTTCATTTTCATATCTGAACTTAATTTGTAGCATGAGCTTTTTCATACATGTACCCAGTATATGTTTAATACATGAAGATTTAAATCCTGCACTTATTCTTTCTCTTTTCTTCACAAAGCCACTTTTGCTACTTACAGTATTCTAAATCTTTTAATTTAATATATCATTAATATTGGTTTTATTGTTCCTTCCTTTGACTGTTGCATCGTTTTGATATTCTACTCATTGCCAGTGTTCTGCACTGTCTTCCCTACCTCTTCCAGTGACTATCTTCAACTAATGGAATCAATATAATGACATTATAACTTGTAGTTATCTTTTGTTATGTTTTCATGATCATAACTTATCTACCAAAAGATTATTATTCTATGGAAATATTATATCAATAATAAGTCACTTCAATATGTATCAAATTCAGTATTATTGTACTTAAGAGAAAATCTATTAAAGTAGATCAAATATAATTAAAAATCAATCTATTCTCTTTCATTATGCTGCAATAATTACATTGTATCATATTTTGGTCTTGTAATTTTGATCTATGCATTGAGTTTTTATTTCAATGTCTATATTTTATATTTCTTAAATTTCTGATTGGTTCTTACTAAAAATACCTTCTATTTTATTCATTTCTCTATCTTTAATCAATTCTCTAAGGTGTATAGTATATATTTTTGCACTTTCCTTTTTCGTTTTACTCATGGTGAACTGGTAACACAAAAAAAAGGGATTCTCTTTTATGTCTGTTAATCAAAAGGAACTTCAGTTCCTGGAAATTTCTGTGCTGTGTAAACTGAAATTTTACCGGAAAAAAAAAATCTGAGATTGTTAAACTAAGATATCTTTGAAATATTTCTTTAAACATCCAAGTTTTGGGGGCTTGTGAAATAGCTTGGCAGTCTAGAAACCTGCCTGTCAAGCACAAGGACCCAAGTTCAATCCTCAGTATCGCATCTGGTGCCAGCCCAGAACCCCCAGGTACACCCTGCAGGCCATCGAAACCGGTTATGGTGGTGCACTCCTGTAATCCCAGCATTGAGGTTGTTGAGACAGGAAGATCACTTCAAGTAACAGCTGCACAGCAAGACCCTGTACTAAATAAATAAATAAATTTTTAAAAATAAAATAAGTATCCAAGTTTTAAATGAATTAAAGAATAAACAAACAGTGAAAGTATGTGACCTTGTTCAGACCAGACCTCTACTGAGGTTTCACTCTCCACTTGCATGCTGCATAACAAATAGACTTCACACGAAATGGATAATCGAAAGAAGATTGTTGGAACAACACAAGAAATCTAAAGCTACACCTTAAAAAGAAATAACAGGTAAGAAAAAACAACACATATAAATGATTCTGAATTATTAACCTCAGCTAAAAAGGGAAAAAATATAAAGAAAATTAGAAGTTTCACAATCTTTTCATGTTTTATTCATATGACTCATTTAACCTACCAAATCACAAAGTTTAGTAGAAAAGGGGAATGTTCACAAGAGTTCAAAACTCGTATTTCTTAATTTTGACCAATTTTCTTGCAGCACTATTATTAAGATTTGCTGTGCCTGTTAAACTTTGTAATTCCTTCTCATGAGATAACCTCACAACCTAAGTCGGGCAATGGTGTCCATCTGATAGTATTCAGGCCAAAAGTCTAATCTGTCCAAAAAAGGAGCAATTCAGTTGTGTGACGAGCAGTGAAGATTAATTTCATGCTGGTGTGCAGACTGTGTGGCATATGAGGGCTGCAGCGTCACAGTTCCTCACTGCCGGAGGAGTCCACCTGCAGTCACAACACTAATGTGGAGTCACTTTACTTTGTGTCTTATTGACATATTGTCCCTCTGTTTGCTTTGTCAAGGAGTACACATGTTTTGAAGAATTTTTTACTATTTTCCCCGAAAGTAGTACTTTCAACTTTAATCTATAATTTGTTGACATTGAGAATTAATATTTTCTTACTTTTGAGACTGCTCAGGTAACATGATATTTTGTAATTGTTATAATTCCTATTTCTTAGCCAGAAAATATAGTTAAAATACAAGCATTTGCACTCCCTCCAAAGAACGGCACCTGGTTTCTCCTCCGTACACATACGTTAAAGAATGCAAAGGAATTAAATGCGTCAGAAGTCCCTGCCTCATATTTCTAGACCAGCACAGAAAGCTTTGGCGTCCTCCACCCGTTCTGTGTGGATTATTTGCTCTGAAGAAAGCCAAGTGCCAATTTTTTGGAAGAATGTCAGTCCTGCCACCTCAGTCAGTTCTGTGGAGCTGGCCCTGTGGTGGGAATTTGTACTTTTGGCAACAGAACTTGACAGAAGGTTTGCATCGTGCCAAAGGACATGTGTGAGTTCATCCTTAGTTGATGTCCACTCAAGACTGTGTAGGTAACTGATGATGTCGCCTTATTTCAAAATAGGGTCATTGTGGGGATTAAAACTCATTAAGGCTAGCTAATTCAGTATGAGTGGGGAAATCTGAAAGCAGAGAAAAACATACTCAGATAAAGAGGATGTGAAGAGACAGATAAACACCAGCCTACAGCCAAAAAGGGGCCTGGGACAGAGCCCTGCCCCCATTGCTCTCAGAAAGAACCGATGCTGTAACACTCCGTTTTGAACTTTCCTGAACTTCCAGCCTTGGCAATTGTGACCCTGTAGACACCTGTTGCTCCCTGCCACTCAGGTGTGACCTCTCATTACAGCAGTCCTAAGAACACAAACTGCAGCAGGTGAGCTGGTTGGGAGCAGGTGTCTTTTCTACTTAGCCATGAAAGAACTTTGCCCTGCTAAGAAATTTTTAATCCAAAGAAACTGTGACATAATAAATGTCCTTTAAGCATTATTTGCTATTGAGCAATAAATAATCACCAAACCAGATTAAATTGGATTATATCTCTTGCATATGTAAAACATATTTCTATTTACTATTGGGATATGTACATTAAAATTTTACTCATTAACAGTAATCTTTGTATCATTATTTTTAACTTCTAAGCATTATGTTTACAACTTCTTTTTTTTTTTTTGGCTGAACCGGGGATTGAACTAAAGCCCTTGCACTTGCCAGCCAAGCGTTTATCCTACTGAGCTGTCTCCCTGACCCTTATAACTTTTTAAAGAAATTTCTGGTAAATATACTGTAGTTGTCAATTTTGTCCTGTAATTTTGTGTGAAATGTCATATATGCTTGTACATATTAAATATTATCTGTGAAATAAGCTAATAGCTCCTGTTGCTTTTGAAGTTATGTTCTTAATGTTATGCTTATGGCAGCTTTTTCAACCATCACTTAAAATGAAATAGGGCTCCGTCTATATTTCAGTCTAAGAAGTGGAGAAAAAATTTTGGAATACCATGTAAGGTCACGAATCTAGTATTTTTTCTGTCAAAATGCTAACTAGCTATGTTAGTATCTTCGTGGAACAATCTTATGTTTATAATTTTGAAACTTTGCAGTTACAACAAGCTAAGCTCCGCTGTGACTATGCTAAATTAGAGGTGCTCTATTCTGTTCCATTGTTCTGGTAAATTCTTCTATGTATTCCAACCCCGCACTTCCTGACCATGCACAAAGTTTTTATTCCAGAGAGATGGTTCAGGACAAGGGTCTGGGCATGTAGCTCAGCAGCATGGAAGCTGCCCAGCCAGTGCAAGGTCCTGAGTTTGACTCCCAGTACGAGATAAAAGAATCAGGAAAGGCATTGCTCACGCTTGTGGTCTTGGGAAGAAGCAGTGTCGCAGAAGACCAAGGCGTCATGAAAGTGAAGTACACTACACAGTAGCAAATTAATCCTAGGGATAGAGGAGATTTAATTTAGGGTTGATATTTGCTTTTGACTCTACTAATATTTGTATTATATACTTGAATTGGTGACTGTAATTGCAATTATTATTTGTTGAAAAAATCTGATTATCGAAATAGTTATAGTATATAAAATTTATGCATATCTGTTTCTATTTTTTGAATTATATTACAATCACAAGTAATATATCAAATATTTCAGTGAATAGAATTTCTTTCTTATGATACTTAAGGATAAGATTAGATAACAGATTTATAATTTTGTAGTTAAAAGACAATATAATGCAAGTTTGAACTCTCTTAAAAGAGGTGATTCCTCTGGATTATCTGTACACTTATATCACAACTGTAGAAATCATCATAAGTTTGTAACAATTAAAAAGGAATATGCTACTGCAAAAGGCATATTCGGCTTAACAACATAATATCCTAGGATTAATTTAAAAATCCTATGAGGGGCTGGAGATACAGCCCAGCAGCATAAAAGCCTGCCTGGCAGGTGCAAGGTCCTGAGTATGACACCCACTGGAAAAAAACAAAAAACTATGAAATGTCTCTAATGTATATAAAACAATTCCATGGCATTTATTTAATTCCTCTTCAGTTAGCAAGCATAATTTTCTTTGTATATAATGGGAAATATGAAATTAATCAAAATTATTTCAGCATGGTGATTGATATTGGTCTGATTTGATTAAAATAAGAAAAGCTTTGGGAATGCAAAGCGGAGGAAAGGTGAATGAACACAGACTAAGTGAAATGCAGGCGTATCTGGTAACACGCTGCTAACTCGCAGTTTGGAATTTGTTCATCCTGATCGTAATTGGCATCAACAGAAAGGTAATCGTTGTAGAACACACACTAGATTGCCATTAGATCATCTCCATAGTGAGACCCTGCAACAAATACACAAATGAAAAAAAGGAAAGACAGACAGACAGACAGTCAGACAGACAGAAAGAAAGAAAGAAACTCACTGTGTAGCGGGACCCTATACCAAACACACAAATGAAAAAAAGAAAGATTTTCTCAAAATATTCCTACATATTTATGTGATTTTAGTATTGTGCATCTAATAAAATATTCCCATAATTAGTTTTGAGGTAAGAAAATACCCCATTCCAAAGAACTACTACAGGGTTGAGAAAGTTGGGATTATTCTAGAATTCATAAAAAATGAGTTATTAGTAAAACTTCTTCCATAAGAAAACATTCAAAATGACATCTTCCCTAAAAGTAAATTCCAATATTTCTTTTATGTACCATATTTTCAAAAGATGTTTTCATTTTATGTCCTATGCCAAAGAACAGTGATATTGGCGCCAAGAATAAGCCATTTCTTGCGGTCATAAAGCATTAACATTAAAATGTAAATTACGTTGTAGAATCTATAATTTTGGAACATAAAATATTAGTATTTGTGTCTATTTTATTTTACTTGCAAGCCAAATTAAGATAAGACAAATGAATGGACCAGCACATTATTTTTTTTGCATTCAAAAATGAAATATAATAGTACATGTTTATAAGCCTATTTTAATATTCTGGGTTGAAAATCTGGACAATTTCACTCAAAAATTTATTGTCAAAGATCCATAAAATTTTAGCTTATAACTATAAAATAATGAGAACAGTAAATACCTAA